>JACXGK010002449.1:36566-48633 GCA_016801125.1 Novumbra hubbsi | reverse complement strand
TTTGTTTTTGGCTTAGGTTAAGGATACGGTTCTTTGATTTTATTTTTCATCCAAAACCAGTGTAGTAAAACGTATGTGTGTGTGATCCACAGGTAGACACCATGAACTACGTGGGCCAGCTGGCGGGCCAGGTGCTGGGGACGGTGAAGGAGCTGTATAAGGGCATCAACCAGGCCACGCTCTCGGGCTGCATAGACGTGGTGGTGGTCCGGCAGCCCAACGGCACCTTCCACTGTTCCCCGTTCCACGTCCGCTTTGGGAAACTGGGCGTCTTGCGCTCCAAGGAGAAAGTGGTGAGTTTGAACTGAGTGAGATTACAGACCCTAGTAGCAAAAGGCGATGGAAAAATGTTGACGTCAGGGACATTTGCATCAGGCAATGTTCCAGATGAACCAACCATTGTACAGGTCTGTAAAAGTAGGTCAGGATAACAGGATCTGATTTGTTACCTTCAATCACATGCATTATTAATGTGTAATTAGGGCCTTGACTAGCTGGGTTGCCTGCGAAAATGTTTTTTATGATCTCTCGTTGACATTTCAAACGTTCTTGATTAGACACACATTTTCAGGTTGTTTGTCATTTTTTTTCACGCTATTAAAACGAAATTATAACAAACGAATATGTCAAGACCGGTATAGTCAAGACAACCATGAAGCTGACGTTCAGGAGTGTTGCTTTACTACCCTGCTCATCTTTGTCACTATGGCAACCCGGTTTTAAATTTAAACCTGCATAGCGCACAGTGGACAGGTATTGTACAGAGAGAAATGTGATGTAACAGCACGGGAGAGTTGGCAGAAATGTCAGTAAATTAGGTGTTGCGGCTTTTTATGAGATCCCGCAGAAAATGCAATCTGACTTGGCCGGAGCAGATGGCTTGATGGGGCACGAGCATGCATGTCCTGTTCTCTGCCTCTCCAAAGGCTGTAGGAGCGTTGACATCCCTGAGAAAAATCCCATCTACAAGACAAAAATACTTGAGGATAATAAACGTGACTATTGCACTTGTTGCATGTTTAGAGGTCCCTTACCTGTGACTGCATCTGCTTGCATCTTCCCACAAAGTGATGTTCATAATAATTCCATATCAACTAAATTAATTACCGTAAATAGTGATCGAGTAATGTCCCTTAAAAGACACATTTTTAGTGATCACATTTGTCTTCAGGTTTTCTCCATTCCCCTGTCGGAAACTTCCTTTTACGTTGAGGGCCCTGGACAAAGATATGCACTAGATAGAATGCCAGTTAAGAGCCCCCTTTCCCTACGTCTGTTGCGAAGGAATTGTCCTATCTATTTTAAGAACTGCTCTACGGTGGGATGCCTCCTCTGCCTTCATTTACCCTGACCTTCACAGGCTGTGGAGAGTCACATGACCCAATGTTGAGCCAATAACACAGCACCATTATCTGGTGGTTGTCAGATACGCTGTACGACAGGTCTGACTGATAGGGGTGGAGAGGATGTATTTACAAACTGCAATGTTTTTCATGTGACCGATTTCTTGTGAGTGGTTGATGTTTTGGCCCGTGAGCTTATTTGCTAAAAAGACTGGTTTAGTTCTCTAAATGAAAAAACACTTGTTGTGATGGTCTTGTTTAAAAGCGGGATCTATCTTTAGGGAATAATGGGTCTGGAAGACTCCTCAAAAGAGATGTATACCTGTGTTGACATTCTAATCTCTTCTGAATATTGTTTAGTGTAATGACCTAGAGACTGCAAGCAGATTATCCTCCGGGAACCATAAGTGTTCTCCTTTATCAAGTGCATTTCTGATAACCTTTTGTTCTACGTATGCAAGCACACAATACAACTAGGAGTATTGGTGAAGCAAGAATGTTCATACATTGAGCAAGTATCTACAAATGCTTCTGCATATTACTGGAGGCAATGATGTGTTTTGAGAATGTTTAAGAAACACCCAGACCTGAGATGTTGCTTCTGTTTTTATTTATTTCGGTTTTAATGTTATTTCACCCCCCATGTTATCTCCCCTGTGGACTTTGTAATGCCCAATTTTGATAACACCCAAACGCAACCTTGGAGGAGAGCGCATTCTCAGGCAACAACCACAAATAAGCTTGCAGGTGCCCGACTCACCACAAGGAATCACTACAGCGTGGCCACATGTAGCTACTTTGTCCAAAATCCCTACCACCCAGTAGTGGTGAGCTACGGTTAATTGTATGCCTAGATCAAGATTCATACTTCTGATCACAATGGTCTTATCTGTAATGCGGGGAATTAACATAGACACGTGAGTTTCTTACAGTTGGAGGGCTCCTCTGTCCACATGCAGTACAACCAGCACTCTGAATCTAAAGCACTTGATACAGTTTTATGGATGGATGGCATGTCTTTTGCTTCTGCAGATTGACATTGAGATAAACGGGGAACCTGTGGAGCTGCACATGAAACTGGGAGACAACGGAGAGGCCTTCTTTGTTCAGGAGACGGAGCAGCATAATGTGAGTTTACCCAGCTTATCACTGTTAATGGTCCTGAAATGACGCTATTCTCAAAAATGGAACTAAATAAGGTGTGCTATGTTGGCATTAGTCAGCCATTGAGTTGTTCGAAAGCACTACATATTGTGAACCGTCTCTCTCTGTTCCGGCAGGAGGTCATCCCTGCCCGCCTCGTGACATCGCCCATACCCACAGAGGAGGTGTTGTGGAGAGGCAGAGAGTCTAGAGCCGGATGGTTGTGTCCGGAGGGTGGGCAGCCGGGACCCACGGGGGTCTCAGAGGAGCCAGGCCACTCCTCCTCCAACACCCCACTTCTGCCCCCCTGCAGCTCAGCAGGGAAGAAGAAGAAGAGGCGCAGGAGGAAGCACAAAGCAGACCCACGGAAGGAAGAACAACAGGCGCCCAGCTTTGAGGAGGTCTGTGATCTGAGCTCCGACGAGGACCTGGGGACCCACAGCGGCAGGTAAATGGCTGTTCCACATTCACACTCCATACTGTTCCCATCTGTTCCATGTTCACACTCCATACTGTTCCCGTCTGTTCCACGTTCACGCTCCATACTGTTCCCGTCTGTTCCACGTTCACACTCGACACTGTTCTCGTCTGTTCCACGTTCACACTCGACACTGTTCCCGTCTGTTCCACGTTCACACTCGACACTGTTCCCGTCTGTTCCACGTTCACACTCGACACTGTTCCCGTCTGTTCCACGTTCACACTCGACACTGTAGGAGATTCTTCCGATTGAAACCACTATTCTGTGTTTTTTTTTTAATTATCACTTTAATTCAGTGCATTCAATGACTTTGCAGTCTAAAATAGTCTAAAACATTATATTGGAGGATTTGTTGAAAAAAAGCTTATTGGAAAGTAATGATGGTTGTTCCCGGCTTTTTGACACATTGTATCCGTACAATGCGGCAGGTTTCTAAACACTGTGACGTGATATTTAACGAAACCGGGGGACCTGACTGCCTTAGGCTGTTGAGCAATGTAACTCCGGTTGGAATATTAATATAATAATGTTTTATATACTGCAAAATGTATCGGAATGAAACCACCAATTTTTACCCACATGTCTTTATTATAAAAATATTATAACGAAGGAATGGTTTAATGAAAAGCAAGCTGGAAATACGAGAATAACAGGATACGAACCTCACATTTTTACTTTCACTTTTCAATTGACACACCTCAAACTGCTGAAGCTAGACGTTCTCCAGTATTAAGGGAAAACGCGTCTGTATGAACATTGAAAATTAGATTTTTCTCAGTCTGGAGTGTTTTGAGCATTTCGTAAAGCCTGGAAACAAATGTATGGCTTTTCTCTGTTTGGGAAAGCATGGTTCTGCCCATAACTAGTAAATAGACTGACGGAAATGGGTTAACAGGGTTGCTGTTGCTCTGCTTCTGACATGTATGGACCTGCTGACGGTCAGGAGATCCCAACCTATGGGTTGCTTCACATAAAATAGGGGGCCAGTGTTTCCATGAGGAGTTTGCAGAGCCTTACATGATTGGAAGAGAAAACCGTGTATTACAACTCATTAATCTGCTATTTTTGAATGTAGAAAAAAAAATCATCTGATGCGAATATCTTTGATTTCCCTTTAACGAGTGACTTGCTTGGAACAGCGGGTGGGTACAACTAATGATGAGGTAGCCAGACCACCAGTAGGTGGGTACAACTAATGATGAGGTAGACCAGAGCACCAGTAGGTGGGTACAACTAATGATGAGGTAGACCAGAGCACCAGTAGGTGGGTACAACTAATGATGAGGTAGACCAAAGCACCTGTAGGTGGGTACAACTAATGATGAGGTAGACCAAAGCACCTGTAGGTGGGTACAACTAATGATGAGGTAGACCAGAGCACCAGTAGGTGGGTACAACTAATGATGAGGTAGCCAGACCACCAGTAGGTGGGTACAACTAATGATGAGGTAGACCAGACCACCAGTAGGTGGGTACAACTAATGATGAGGTAGACCAGACCACCAGTAGGTGGGTACAACTAATGGTGAGGTAGACCAGACCACAAGTAGGCTCCGGACTTGGAAGCGTAACTGTTGCCCTGGTGATTAAATTGAACACTCCTCTCCTCATGTGCAAGTTTTGCTTTCACCATTGGCCAAAAGGGTTAGAAAATATGTAAAAACAATGTTTTCTGAACGTTAAAAAAAAATTATCTAGGTGCTGCAATTATTCCCTACACTTTTCAGTGCTTGTTGTCGCAGTTGCACAGACATTTTGTATAGAAATAATGCAACCAGAACATTGAGTGATTCAGCTCTGACATCTCAGATTAAATTAGTCTAAGTGACACGGATGTGTTTTCTGTCGCCTATTAGAAATTCTGCAATATAGGATTGCGGTTTTAAGCACCCGATGTACTACTCTGCCATTCGGAAGCCATTGTGGGGATGTTTATGGATCCGTGTGCTTCTGTCTGGGTCAGAGTGGTTCTGTATCCTTGTCGTGTGGAACGACTGGTAGTTAACATGGTCTGTTCACTTAGGGCCTCCTCATTCACTGCGGTAAAGGAGCCATTGGAACTGAGGCAGCACCCCACCCTCCACTCCCTGGACAGCTACCCATTCTCTGACGGAGACTGGTTTCCCAGTGACAGCCACAGGTATGAACCCCTCAGACAGCCAGTCTGTCAACCAGCCAGCCAGTCCGTAACTTACTGTGCAAATATTTAACCTGGACAAGCACGATCTATCGAAAGGTTTGGATTTCCATAGGATTTAACAAAACTCAGTGAATGCTAGGGCAATTAAATCTTGTTGTTCATGCTACCTTTAAGACAATGTCCCTGATATTAGTTCAAGCATCAGTTTTGTTCAAAGGAGCATTGTTAAATGGTTGATGTAAAGTGCTAGCCCAAACATTGATGAAATAGCCACATACATGTTTAGGTCATCTTGATTCCAGAGTGGATGTACTGGGTCATTTTTTTTATTACAGCAGATCCCTTTCTGAGCCAATGTCACCAAAGAGCGACTCTGAGCTGATGGTGAAGCCATCAGAGAGCATGCTCAGAACAGAGCCACACATGCAGTGGTCCTGGGGAGAATTCCCAGAATCCACCAGGGTAAGACCTAGCACATGCGTCTTAAATTACACACTTATGTATACTGTACTAATTTAGGACCCTGTCAGAAGGAAACATTATTTGGGAAATGAGTGACATCAGGACGCCCACTTAATGTGCAGACTGAGATAAAAACATGCTTTTATGGGACCATGGTATCAAGGCATACTAAACACATTTTAGACATAATAAAGAAGTCCTTATGCACTCTGATTTCATTTGAACTCTCCTTTGTTCCAGGTCAGTAAGAAAGAGCGCTCAGAGCAGCCTAAAGAGGTGGCCATCACCCCATCAGAGAGCACCCACTTCAGGGTCATCCTCAGCTCTGAGGCCATGGAGGCAGAGGTTGGGGGCCTCCACTTTTCTCTGGACCCTGTGTGTGTACCTGCTATCATCAAACCAGAGCCCCGGAACCCCAAGCCTAATTCCCTCCATAACTCCAGTCAACACCCACTCAACCCACTACTGGAACCCTATAGTGTCCCCCAACCCATTCAGGACCAATGTCCCCCGGAACCTGAACCATGTCCCCACAAAACAGAACCAGGTGCTCTACCATTGGAGACCCATCCCGATCTGCAGAACTCGACCAAGCCCGAGCGGAAGGCTCGATGGACTTCATCTCCCCCCAGTGGGCTTGGTTCCAGCCGAAGGGACATTGGCTCTGCCTGTGGTGCCGAGGACACTGTGGCGGTTGGCTCCAAAACTGACTCCCCCTCCAAAAGAAAAGGTACTAGTTGTGCTGGGAATGTCAACCAAGTATTGTTGAAAGCAGCTGTTTTGACTGGCAGGATGTGGAGTGGATAGACGCCGACAGCAGTCTGTGGTGCCTGCTACATCAGCGTGTTAGTAAAGTATAGAAGCAGTTGTCCTTTCTATTCTAGTATATGATACTGGAGCATCAACACCCTAAAAGTGCCTGAAATGCTAGGAAACAACACTTTGGATGCTTAAACATTTATTGCTTCATAGGAGCAACCCGCATTTAGGATGATGGTTTGTCAGAGAGTAATGTTAGAGACACAAATGTTCTGGATTTTTAGAGCTTATTTATTAAGCTGCAGCTGGGAGATCCACACATTGACATATCCAGTAGTGGTTTTCACCCAGACAAAAGGCAGCAATGGCTTTTTATACAGAAACAGCAGAAGACGGGTGGGAAGAAGGGGTCTGTGATGCCACTGTCTGGAAGTCCACTTGCCTTTAGGAATGACTGTCACCAGACGTTAGTGAAGAGACACTAATCTATAGTGACAAATAAAATAATAAAGGATCCAGCACGTGTTTCCCCTGTTACAGTTGAAGATATTCAAATATTCTCAACAATGAGCTGTTAAAGCGTTTGTCTTCTGATAACCTGGATTAATCACTGCATTACCCCTTCAAAATGTCCTACATAATTAATTCTTCCCTGCAAACAGAATTTTTTAATTATTAAAATAAATCCAATTATAAAATATTCTCTACAGAATAGGGTTGCATGATTTGTAGGAAATATTTAAGCCTGATTTTCTATTTAGCAAACTTTTGCAATTACAGCCGTGGCCAAAATTCTGAGAATGACACATTTTCACAGTCTGCTGCCTATTAGCCATGAAATTTTTAATTAATCCCAAAACAAACATTTCCACTACATTTCAGCCCTGCCACAAAAGGACCAGCTGACATCATGTCAGTGATTCTCTAATTAACACAGGTGAGAGTGTTGATGAAGACAAGGCTGGAGATCACTTTGTCATGCTGAATGAGTTAGAATAACAGACTGGAAGCTTTAAATGGAGGGTGGGGCTTGATATCATTGTTCTGTTAACCATGGTTACCTGCAAGGAAACATGTGCAGTCATCTTTACTTTGCACAAAAAGGCTTCTCAGGCCAGGATACTGCTGCTAGTAAGATTGCACCTAAATGTACCATATCAGATCATCAAGAACCTCCAAGGAGAGAGGTTTTAATTGTTGTGAAGAAAGCTTCAGGGCGCCCAAGAAAGTCCAGCAAACGCTTTCTGCATCGGAATCTCCTGAAGTTGATTCAGCTCCGGTACCAGGGCACCACCAGGGCAGAGCTTGCTCAGGAATGGCAGCAGGCACACACAGAGAGGCGAAGACTTTTGGAGGATGCCATGGTGGGCAGCAAAGAAGCCACTTCGCTCCAGGAAAAACATCTGGGACAGACTGATATTCTGCAAAAGGTACAGGGATTGGACTAGTGAGGACTGGGGTAAAGTAATTTTCTGATTGTTTGGGGCATCCAGAAAACGCTTGTCTGGAGAACAAAAAGTGAGCGCTACCATCAGTCTTGTGTCATGCCAACAGTAAAGCATCCTGAGACCATGTGTGGGTTTGCTTCTCAGCCAACAGAGTGGGCTCACTCACAATTTTGCCTAAGAACACAGCCATGAATAAAGAATTTCTCCCAAACATCCAAGAACAGTGGTGACGAACAATGCCTTTTCCAGCATGATCGAGCAACTTACCATTAGGCAAAATGTATCACTAAGTGGCCTTGGGGAACAAAACATCAACATTTTTAGTTCATGGCCAGGAAACTCCCCAGATCTTAATCCCATTGAGAACTTGTGGTCAATCTTTAAGAGGCGGGTGGAGAAACAAAAAGCCTTTGACACTTATGAAATGCTGGTGAATATACTTTAGTATACCATATAATATGTAGCATCTGACAACAATATCTAAAAACACTGCAGCAGCAAACTTTGTGTAAACCAGCATTTGTCATTCTTAAAACCTTTGGCCAGGGCTGTATAACCATCAATATAAAAAAAAATTCTATATATTTTTTTAAAGCAGACTAGAGAACCTCACTTCTAAAATAATATAATAGAAACCATAGCATACCTAATGTGCTGCTAACTGAATACAGTGCCTTTTTAGAAACATTGTAGTCTAATCTACTTATTGAATACATTGTCAGAGCTCATGCTAACTTTTTCAACCCCTGAGCGATATTTTTTCCCATTTTAAATTAGTTTCCAGACATCGACCTTAAAGGCTTGTTATAACCATGCAGTTTTGTATGTGGGACAATCTCGACGCCACCTCTGAGACATTCACTATCAGTAGCAGTTTGAACTCACTAAAATCACAGAAAAATAATCTAACATCTGAACTTCAAATAGCCAAGAAACATAAGAATTATTTCCTGCAGTGCTTCTAAAATACATTTTACATCGCCCCACTTTCCAGATGGCCTATATTGTGCTTCGTGTTGCTGTCACCTCTACGTGTCGATGTGTTCAGTTAAGGGATCAGTCTGGGTACTAAGCAAACCGTCATAAATACTTCTAAACCTCTAAGGCAGACTTTTGGTTTGCTATGAATCACAACTTAAAATACTCATAATTGACTTTAGAAAACTTTATTGAACTTTGTACAGTTGTGATCACCGGCAGTCGGGGGAGGGCTCTACGGCCACTGGCTGAAGGAAAGGACTTGATTTGGTGTGTCATTATGGCCAGACATTAGGGACATCAAGGGCCATGCTTTTGTGGAAGTCAATCCCCCTCTACCAATACACAGATGATGCTCCTCCTTGGGCATCAAATGGATGTTTGTGATAAAGTAGTCATGTGCCTGCCATACCCAGGGAGAAAGCCACCTCTCTGCTTATGGCAAATTAAGAAAGTCTAGCATGTTTCATTGAACGAGGAACTAGAAGTTTCTGTTTTAATAGGGTTAAAGAATGGAGGAAATTGTGGAAGCTGGCGTTTTGGATGTTGCTCATGTTGAGCATGGCTATTTTGATCAGGATTTGAATAATTATGCAGCCCTTCAGAATAGTTCTACTGAGCTTTCGTTCATGTTTCTGGTGTAGCGGGCCCTTAATAAAGCTTACTTGCTCAGCAAAAGTCCGCTGACTGCAACATTTCACAGGACTTATTGTCCTGCTTTGTCTTTTTTACAGATGTATTTCTTCATTGTTGACATTAGGGAAACCAGATATGTAAACACACTAGTAAGAGTGGATGTACCCTGTCGGTGTAGGATGGAACCCCAGTGTCTGGTGGGGAGTCTCGTATGTGACTTATGCTGGGGAGTGTTACCCAAACTCCACTACTTGTGGTTTATGTCTCCTGTTTTATTGTACCCCATTCGTTCAATACAAGCTGGTGTGAAAGGCAACAGAGGAAATAATGAGTGATTGACTGCACCCAGAAAGTGTTTTGGACACCACCAACAGGAAGTCGTTTTGCTTCGTACTTTCTTTCTTGCTTTTTTCAGACTGCACCTCAGCAGCATGCAGTCTCTATAAGGCTCAGCTTCTTTTTATCAGGATTAAAGTGGATCTTGACAAGCGTATTGCACTTTATAAAAGTGACCTATTAGGATGACTCTGTCTAAATCATTGGTGGCGCCACTCTGAGGTGGGACAGATGTAGAGCACCCACAAGAATAAGCCCAGCGTCCCCATTAGCGCACCAAGAATGTTCAGGTACGCGGGGCTCATGTCAGTGGAACCAATGGCCATCAATCAGCAACCTCTGGCTTTGACCTACTGTGACTGCGTGGTGTTTGTGTGCAACAAAGGTGTGAGGAAGAGGAGTCAGCACCAGGGGCCTGAGGACATTTACCTGGATGACCTTAACGCTCTGGAACCTGACGTCGTTGCTCGCTACTTAGGTCCCAAGAGGTATGCCCCCGCTTAAATCCCGTGTCTTAAACCCATAAGGGTTTTAGACATGACTCACGGTAACAAACTCTTGCTCAAGGGCCGAAAAGGGTTGTTTTGCCGAGTGTTGTTGTCTGCGCGTTGCAGCGAGTCCGAGGCGGTCCCCAAACACTGGGTGGAGGTGGGTCGGCGCGACGGGTCTCAGTCCCCTCAGTCTGTGGGCAGCGCAGCAGCTGACAGTGGGACCGAGTGTCTGTCGGACTCGGCAGGGGACCTGCCAGACGTCACCCTGTCTCTCTGCGGTGGGCTGGGAGAGAACTCTGAAATCTCCAAAGGTAAGACCTCCCACTGTGACCGTTATATTACAGTGACACGGGTGCGTCCAAAACAAAGCACCCTGTTCGATAGTGCAGGGGATTTGAACCAATGTGCCTTAGGATTTTTTGGGTGCTCCGCTCAACTTTGAGTGAAGAGGTTTTTTTGACACTCTTATAAAGGTATGTGGTCTAGACTGCAAATCACCCCGTGCCCTCAGATAATTATTTGGAATGGCACATGCTTCGTAGCTGTCTTACTAGCGGTTACATCTGAACTGTTGTCATGCCTTCTTTCTTTTTGCCCTGGGCACTCAACTGAATGTGCTGATGCGTTTCTATCACATGATATAGGTATAACACATGCTAATGAACTTTAACTATGAAAATTGTCATATTTGATATTTCACGTGTTTTACAGGAGATGTAAAAATAAACTGCTGATTGTGGGAAGGTGTACACAGAAAATGGTGACTAAGATTTGGGCATATAGTGTGCCATTTGGGAAACACCCTAAGGTTTAATTTGAATAAGCAAAGTACTTTATGATAGTAGGCTGTACCCGAGATTACATGACAATTAACCCATGGGAATATGCTGAAGATGCAAATGCTATCATACTTTTATTGCAGAGAAGTTCATGGAGCACATCATCGCATATCATGAATTTGCCGAAAATCCATCAATCATCGACAATCCAAATTTGGTTGTTAGAATTTCAAACCGGTGAGTGGTGACTTCCTTCATTCCAATTCATATGCTTACCTCTTACAAATGTTTAGACTGACACTACACAGAGTAGCTCTTTGTAGAGTTCTTTGAACTTGAAAATGATCAGACTTTATAAATTAAATATTTCAAAACAGGTGAGATATATACAGTGGGGCAAAAAAGTATTTAGTCAGCCACCAATTGCGCAAGTTCCACTCGTTACCTGTATTAATGGCACCTGTTTGAACTTGTTATCAGTATAAAAAACACCTGTCCACAACCTCAAACAGTCACACTCCAAACTACACTATGGCCAAGATCAAAGAGCTGTCAAAGGACACCAGAAACAAAATTGTAGACCTGCACCAGGCTGGAAAGACTGAATCTGCAATAGGTAAGCAGCTTGGTGTGAAGAAATCAACTGTGGGAGCAATTATTAGGAAATGGAAGACATACAAGACCACTGATAATCTCCCTCGATCTGGGGCTCCACGCGAGATCTCACCCCGTGGGGTCAAAATGATCACAAGAACGGTGAGCAAAAATCCCAGAACCACACCGGGGGACCTAGTGAATGACCTGCAGAGAGCTGGGACCAAAGTAACAAAGCCTACCATCAGTAACACACTACGCCGCCAGGGACTCAAATACTGCAGTGCCAGACGTGTCCCCCTGCTGAAGCCAGTACATGTCCAGGCCCGTCTGAAGTTCGCTAGAGAGCATTTGGATGATCCAGAAGAAGATTGGGAGAATGTCATATGGTCAGATGAAACCAAAATAGAACTTTTTGGTAAAAACTCAACTCGTCGTGTTTGGAGGACAAAGAATGCTGAGTTGCATCCAAAGAAC
>JACXGK010002449.1:5983-36466 GCA_016801125.1 Novumbra hubbsi | reverse complement strand
AAAGCATGGGGGTGGAAACATCATGCTTTGGGGCTGTTTCTTGGCAAAGGGACCAGGACAACTGATCCGTGTAAAGGACAGAATGAATGGGGCCATGTATCGTGAGATTTTGAGTGTAAACCTCCTTCCATCAGCTAGGGCATTGAAGATGAAACATGGCTGGGTCTTTCAGCATGACAATGATCCCAAACACACCGCCCGGGCAACAAAGGAGTGGCTTCGTAAGAAGCATTTCAGGCTCCTGGAGTGGCCTAGCCAGTATCCAGATCTCAACCCCATAGAAAATCTTTGGAGGGAGTTGAAAGTCTGTGTTGCCCAGCAACAGCCCCAAAACATCACTGCTCTAGAAGAGATCTGCATGGAGTGAGACAAAATGCCAGCAACAGTGTGACCACCTTGTGAAGACTTTCAGAAAAAGTGTGACCTCTGTCATTGCCAACAAAGGGTATACAACAAAGTATTGAGATCAACTTTGGTTATTGACCAAATACTTATTTTTCACCATAATTTGCAATTAAATTCATTAAAAATCCTGCAATCATTTTCTCATTTTGTCTGTCATAGTTGAAGTGTACATATGATGAAAATTACAAGCCTCATCTTTTTCAGTGGGAGAACCTGCACAATTGGTGGAAGTTTGGTAATTTTATTCTGCTGAGTTTTTTTTGCAGATATTACAATTGGACATTGGCAGCACCGTTGATTCTGAGCATGCAAGCTTTCCAGAAGAACTTGCCTAAGGTAGATACCAAGCATGGTCATACATTATAAACGTCCTATATGCGCCAACAGCAACACTTTGTGCATGTACTCCTAAATACTTCATGTCTCTTTCAGGCTACAGAGGAGGCGTGGGTGAAGGAGAAGATGCCGAAGAAGTCAGGCCGCTGGTGGTTCTGGAGAAAGAGCAGCGTCAAACAGGTAGGAAGGATTTCCAAAATGGCAGCCTAAAAGGGTTGTCACCTATCACTAAATAACACAAGGCCATATTAAATTAATGTTGACACTGTTCTGTTAACTGCTCAGTTATTTTGGTTGACACATTCTTCACATCCAGATGAAGTTGATAGGTTTTCATTGTCTTCCGTTGTGTTTCCGCTTACCTCAAGTCTTTAGAGGCCAAGATGGACCGACAGGAGTCCTTGTTAGAGACCCACAGGGACACGGAGAGTCCCGTCCTGGAGCAGCAGAGTCCAGCAGCTCCACAGTGAGTCATCCCCCCCTCCTCCTGTGCAGCGCCAGCCGTTGTCACAATGGAAGCCAATTAGTCGATGCCGATGATGATGATGTTCATGATTCCAAACCGAGATTAGGAAGTTACATAGCTTCGATACCATTGCTAAGGTTGTGTCCTTAGCAGAAAGCTGATCTAACCAACCCTGTGAACTGATATTATTACCTGAAACTCTATGCTTCAACAGCAATGACAAGTTGGAATTCTATGAAGAAAGGCTTTGTAAACAGAGTAGTGCAGTAGTCTACGTGTCTTTAATGATGTCCAGCCAACTTTCTGGTAAAGGATGCTGTGATGAGCATTAAAACTGTCAGATGTAATAAAACGAAGGGAACTATGATAAACAGAGTTAAGGGATCACAGTGGTTGTCTGTTGCACTTTGGTATATAGTATCTCCATAAAAAAATAACAAATTAACCTCTTACTGCTACAGGGAGAAGGAATATTTATTTCTATAAAATAATTCCACTTTTTACATTTAAGCGGTTACTTGTTTCTTGTAGGATAGATGATGGTCTATCCACATACCAAGGTATTTGTATACAGGTACTACTTCAATCACAGAACCATTTATTGAATAAAGATAAAGAATACATTTATTTACGGGACTTTTGTTTTCCCAATATTTGGAACAATCTTTAGATTTTGTATAGGCGGCCTGAACAGCCATAAAATCATCTGCAACCTTGACACTGCCAGATCAATAGTCGAAGCAGTAGCATAGATAAGTGTAATCTGCATTCAGGTGAAGAGCACAGACTTTAACAGGTTGCCCAATATCATTAATGTAGAGTATTTAGAATAGGTCCTAAAACGTATTACTGTGGAGTACGGCCTTTCAGATAGTCACAAAACCAAGTGCATGCATCAGAGAGAGCCTTTTTGGGACAACTTCCTCAATAATATCATGATCCACAGGTCAATAAACAGGGCATCAACCCTTCATTGGCAGCATCCAAAGCATTGAAAACATAATTCACAACAGGCGTGGTTGCTGTGGTAGTGCAATGCCCCGATTTTGATATATCAATCATTCAAAATGTTTCAGTTAAGAACGGAGCTGCATATTTACCAGCTTTTCTAGAATCTTAGCTAAACAGGGAAGCCAAGAAATTGGTCTGTTGTCAAGATCACTGTAATCTCCAC
The DNA here is from genome assembly GCA_016801125.1 of Novumbra hubbsi. Taxonomy (NCBI): domain Eukaryota; kingdom Metazoa; phylum Chordata; class Actinopteri; order Esociformes; family Umbridae; genus Novumbra; species Novumbra hubbsi. The sequence continues at coordinate 34,085 of JACXGK010002449.1, read as the reverse complement.
CCTTCTATAGAGGCGACAACTGTGCAGCTTTCCATACTTGAGGTATTATTCCTAACAATAATGTCAAATTTTAAATGTGTAGTTGTACATTTTAACAGACAAGGCTCCAAGTTATCAGCCCCTATAGACTTCCCTGAATCCAAAGCAGGCAAGGCATCAACGGCCTCGCTCAAACCTCAAAACAGAACCCCTGTGGATGCACCCCGAGTTCACAAGAATTCACAACCCAAAAGGCTACTATTAGGAATGTATACGATTCCAGTACATTTTCAAATCTCTCAAAAAGCAGCTCTGATATTGCCATACTCTAGAAGATTCCCCTGAGAACATGCACAAGGGACCCTGTTAAGGAAGTCTCAAAACCATTATGCCGATTGAAAGTTTTGTTGGGATTCTCTGCCCTCTAGTGGCAACATAAATGCTAGGGTCATAAGTCCAAAGATACGTAAGAATTCTTTGTTGTTATTATCATAGAGAGTAACCACGAACGACAACGTCTCTTTCCTCAAAGTTAGTTGGATCGTATATAGGACATTTTTAAGAAGTCTGTTGTTGACATGATGTTATCTAAAATGCAGGCAGAAAGCCGCAGCAGACTCGTCTAGTGAAGAAGAATATAAAGAGCTTAACTCCGTGGCACCAATTGAGCGCGTGCAGACAGAGATGACAGCAGCAGCAAGCTTGCACTCCTACAAGAAGTCTCTCCGCCTTTCATCGGACCAGATTGTAAGAGCCACGTTCATAATATCATAAGGGATATTACGCTGTATACAATTTGGAAAATCACCTTCTACTGTAACTTGGCATAGGTCAGTCTGAAGCTGAGGGAGGGGCCTAATGATGTCACCTTCAGCATCACCACCCAGTACCAGGGCACGTGTCGCTGCGAGGGTACCATCTACCTGTGGAACTGGGATGACAAAGTCATCATCTCTGACATCGACGGCACCATCACCAAGTGAAGTTGCTTTCAATGCTGTTCAACTAAATTATCCATGATTCCATGTGTGACTCATAGTCACTTCGAAGTGCACCGAAGAGTCCTAGTCAAAAGTTATGCACTTCATAGGGAGTAGGATGCAGTTTGGAACGCAGTGATTAATGTTAAGTTTCCCCTGGGAATCGGACAACTGATGGAATGAAGGTCCTCTCCTGAACTTTTAACCTCAACTTCTTCTTGTTTTTATTATGTCTTGTCTCGTAATCATGTAAAAGGCCTACCATCCAAACACAAGGTTGCAATAAAAGAGTCTCCTTGAAATATTTGGAATCCTATAAGGAATTCACCGTAGTGAATATCCTTATGTGATGCTGTTTGTCACAAAATGCTCCTGTCCTTAGGTCGGATGTGTTTGGACAAATCCTCCCACAGCTAGGGAAAGACTGGACCCATCAAGGCATTGCGAAACTTTACCACTCAGTGCACGAGTAAGTAAGGCCATGTATTTGTTGATATAATCCAGGCTGAACAGTTTTGCTTCAGTATGCCGGTCTTACATCTCCAGGAATGGTTACAAGTTCCTGTACTGTTCGGCTCGGGCAATCGGCATGGCGGACATAACCAGAGGGTACCTGCACTGGGTGAACGACCGGGGAACCATCTTGCCTAGGGGACCCTTAATGTTGTCTCCCAGTAGCCTCTTCTCAGCTTTTCATAGGTACAGCTCACCTTTCAGTTCAAAGGTCACATTTTCATTTGGTGAATGTCTGCTTGGAACTGTATCAATATTTTGATAACATGGATTTAATATTTTTGTATGCTTTTTTAAAAATAGTTCTCTCTTTAGTTTTAGTAGCCAATTGTTTCATTACGCTTGAAATTGTAATAAAGTACAAAAAAACACAATACTTTTGTGACCAGCCATCTAGGCAGCTGACTACAATGCACTTTTCCGTTCAAGCGAAAGAGAGATGAAACTTTTGATTTCACATGTTTGGGCTATCCCAACAAAATCCTTTATGTATAAAACTATGTATTTTGAAAGTAATTTATATATTTAGCATTATTAACCCTAAAATGGTAAGTATTTGGCAGGCGTGCTGCATTTTTACGCATGTATGTCTTTTCTAGTTTTAATATAGTATTTTATTGGTATGGTTAGAAGCATTGTAATGTTTTTTTTTTTTTTTTAAATTGTTATTGTTTTGTATCTTTTTCTCATTCTACAGGGAGGTGATTGAAAAGAAGCCAGAGAAATTTAAGATTGAATGCCTGACAGACATTAAGAACCTCTTCTATCCAAACACTCACCCTTTCTACGCAGCTTTTGGAAACCGTGCAAATGTATATATTCATTTTCTTCAAATTTTTTGAATTAATTAGTAATTTTGCTATAAGGATAACCCACTTGTATTTGGCTCAGGATGTCTTTGCCTACAAGCAAGTGGGTGTCCCTGTGTGTCGCATCTTCACAGTCAACCCCAAAGGAGAGCTTATCCTGGAACAATCAAAGGGCAATAAGACATCGTAAGTAGCTACTTTACAGGATGTGCATCTCAATGACTGATTATCTATGTATGTCAGCTGCAATTTCATAGTTTGGAGAAACACTCCTAGGTTCAATAGCAAGTGTTGCAACTTTTGGACAAAATGTATGTTGCGTTTTCTTTGTGACTGTCCACTAGTCTCTTACATTGACTGAGATACATTTCTTTGACATCTTTTCTTCATTCTTTATTGTTGGTATGTTCTTCTGTTCAAAGGCAGCGTTTTGTCTTCTCCGAACCTGGCTTTTGGCATTTTGACCAAACATCTCAATCCAAAGCATATTCTTTCATAGTTTTGATCATTAACATGTGACATTCTGACAAGCTTGAGTCCGGTCTCATCAATAATCCTTTTTGAGGGCCTCCGACACATTTTTTGATCTTGGACTGATGTGGTACCACACAAGACCCACCCAAGATATTCTAGAATTTTCTAATAATATAAAAATGTTGTTGCATCCGATTCTACATACAGATTGCACTCATAAACAACATAATACACATTCAGAACAAAATCTGAGGTTGAATAAGTATTAGTCTTGCAGATGGCTCTGGATCTTTTTAAGTTGAATGTTATCTGAAGCCTAAATAAGACCCCGAGCCAGATGGATTTGACTGAATCCCCCCCTTGGTCATTGTCTTATCCTTTTTGCTGTAGGTATGGTCGACTGAGTGAACTGGTGGATCACGTTTTCCCTTTACGCAGTAAGGAACAAAGCGCCACCTTCACCTTTCCAGAGTTCAGTACTTTCTGCTTCTGGAGACAGCCAATTGCAGAAGTCTGTCTTGAGGAGCTGCTCTGAGACAACCGATTGCCAAAGTCAGTCTTGAAGCGCTGCTTTCATTCTTATTGGACAGTTCCCACAGCAATGGGTTTCTGATGAGGTACTTAGGCTGTACCTAACGGAACCTTTGGTACGATGGATGCACTTTGTTTTTTGCTCCAAATGAAGTCACTTGAGATTAATTCGCTGAAATTGACATAAGCAATATTGTGTATTGCTAAACAATCATTTGACTCATGACATCATGATTGCTCGCATTGCCTTAACACTCACTTTGATTACTGTATATTACGTATCTAATGGAGTGATGTATATTTCATTGTTTAGTGCTTCACAGGTATGCCAGCATTCACTGGAATGATATCTATAAGAACCGACTCACATTACCAAATTAGGCCTACATTCTAAAATGGACTGTAAAGCCTTGATGTAAAGAGACGGAAGACTGCTTCAGTAGTAAGTTGGTTTGATTGAGCGTTAAAACACTTCCTTGGTTTGTCCCACTGCTTAGGTAAATCAAATTTTGCACTGAGCTGTCATTAGAACTGGTCTTAAAGTACAAACCGTATGTATGATAAGAGATAAAACCAGATAAAGAAACATTTTATTTTCTTGAACTGAGCTGGCTCAATGTATAAGTACTACGTAGAGATGGCTGCAGTGCGGTTTAAGGCAAAGCACTTTTTAAATGTGAAAATGCTGCTGACACAGACCACTGGAGGTTTTGGATGGGCACAGAGGAGCACATGCACTGAAAGCACAAGCCCGTTAAAGCAGACATCTTACGTGTCATCTTCACCTTTGACAGTGTGTTATAAAATTGATTCTTAAAGGAATATTTCTATTGTTATGGCTTGGGATCGTCTTGTATATTTAGAACTACACTTAGATTTTTCTCTGCATCCTCATTAAACGGTTGTATTTTCTGAAGTTCAGAGGTTTTGCAGAGTTCCTAAATAAGGATGCCATTCTTTCTATGAAAGGGATATTTTGTGTGGAGAGTTCACACATCTTAATGCTCTGGTGAGATTCATGTCACAGATTTCACCCTCTCCTGATGTTTAATGTCTTTTGTTACTTGATTAAGTATTAATTGGAGTGTCACAATGCACAAAAATGTGTGTTCTGGATATGAATGTCGACCAAATAAATCTATAAAATAAAAGATTTAATTCAGAATGGTATGATTACTTCAAAACTCTTTTCATAAGTGGTTGTCTTGAAACACAATTAACACATTTTCTTACATGTCAATGTTCTCCCTAAACAGCTCTCACAGTTGCATATAAACAGTGCAATATTTCAAAAGTTGCACCTTCATTTGCATCAGCAAAAACCTCCCTGAACAGCCTTCACTGTAATTCAAGGAGAAATCCTGTGCCACAAATATAGACAAGTACACTAATTATAGAAAAAGAACACAAGCAAAGTTATTAGGAATTCATAGCCACATTTAGATAAAGATTTTATTATTGACCCCCAAGTTAGAATTCAGCATCTCTTCAAGAAAAGTCACTGAACCATTTAGGTTTTTAAGCACTTTAAAACTGACTTGATTGTGGTGACATTCAAAGACCTTTCAAAACAATGTATTTTGTAAAAATGTTGGTTGACCCTTGCCAATTAAAAAAATATACATTTGTTGAGCAGTAATTCTGCTAAAAATGCTATTTACAATTTTTTTTTTTTTTTAATCGACTAAGGTTAAAGATGCTACAACAAATGTAAAAACGTTGAACTCTAAAAAGCACACATACCCACCAGGTTAAAAAACGTCATTTAAATATAATTGCTTAATATATTAATACTGACAGTAGCGTGCCCTGTTCCCTCTGTAAAGATTTAACAATCAAATCTTTTTTCATAAAAAAAATCCTCAAGTTCTAGCAAAATCAATAAAACCCTTTTTGTTTTTCCAAATGGCATAGAAAATCGCTTTTTAATAGCTGTAAGGCATGTATGTATAATGGGTGGAGCTACATCGTTGTAGATTTTTTTAGGGGAATAACTGCCCATAACACAGGATTATTTGTTTAGAACGTGGGATAGAGAAGTACAGCACTAAATGTTGAGAGGATCTCAGTTTTCTCTGAGATGGCTAGTTTACCTGCCACCATGACCAAACCTGCCCTGTCACCACGTTTCAGCCTTAGAACCAAGCTCAGAGATGCTGAGCCTCCGCACTCACAGCTGGTGGATCCAGTCCCACCTCCACCGCCAGTAGAAGGCAGGTATCCGGCTGTGTCTAGCCTCTGGATGCTGCGGTTGGACACTGAAAGTACCGCTTCCACCCTGGCACCTCTCTGGGCTGTCAGCACAGCGCTCAGCAGGTATATGCCTTCAGTGGGTACAGTGAAGATGCCTGGAAAAGAAAAAAATTGTTGGCCAAGTACTAACCTTGGTCATCGACTAGGGGTCACTTATTCAAGACAATCTGTGAATAACTTAATTGAGTAAACACTGTTCAAATAACTTTTTTAATTAATTATATTCCTGCCACAATTAGCACCCCTTGGAAATATGGTTAAATATATGCTAAACAATCTTATTTGTCCATAAAACATGGGAAAGGCTAGGAACATTGTTGACCTTCACAAATCAGACAACGGCTATGAAATGATGGCTACATGCCTAAAAATACACATTTTCAATAATTGTCCATTAATTATGAAATGTAAATTAACTGGAGATGTGATGAACATGCCTGGAAGTGGACATGTATATTTTCCTGAAATCCACGAACATCTTCTTAGTCTTGCAGACAGAGAGAGAGGGTATTGTCCTGGCACCATGTTGCCAGGTCCCCTACCTCCTCTCAGTAAGCCGTCTCATCGTTGTTGGAGACGAGACCCAGGATCTTAATGTCATCCGCAAACTTAGGGATGACGTTGGAGCTGTAGGGCGCCACACAGTCATGCGTGAACAGGGAGTACAGGAGGGGACTGAGTACACAGCCCTGCAGGGCTCCAGTGAAACAGTGCAGAGGAGGTGAGGTTGCCCATTTTCCCCACCTTTGGTCTGCTTGTCGGGGAGTTCAGGACCCATTTGCAAAGGGAGGAGCTTAGGAACAGGCATAGCAGGCACAATAGTGTTGAATTCTGAGCTGTAGTCCGCGAACCGCATCCTTACTTACATGTTGCCCTTTTCCAGGTGGGAGTGGGCAGTGTGTGTTGTCAATGGCATCTATTGGGGCAGTATGCAAATTGAGGTTGGAGCAGATGTGGGTGTAACCAACCGCTCAAAGCACTTTGAGGATGGAGGTCAGTGCTACAGGGCGGTTATCATTCAGGCAGGGGATGGAAGGTTTCTTTGGTAGAGGGACAATGGTGGTCTGTTTAAAGCAGGTATGGACTGCGGACAGTGAGAGGTAGAATATGGAGGTAAAAACCTCACCCCCTGAGGACACCATCTGGTCCTCCATGGGGTATACTTCCATGAGTATACTCTTTGTAAAGCTCTCCTCTTGTTGGTTGTGGCTAGGAACAGAGTGCAGGTCGTCCTGGTCCTCAGCAAGCCTTCCAGCAGGAATGGTTGCCTTAAACTGTGCATAGAAGGTGTTGAGCTCATCGGGGGAGAGGAGCCAAGCTGAGCATCAGTGCTGTTTCTTCCTTCATAGTCTGTGACAGAGTCTCTGTTTTCATCAATGTCTCCATCGGAAGCAACACAGAACAGAAATCTGTTGTTTCAAAGCAGTCCTGGAAAGTGGTAATGGACTCCTCATTCCAGCCTGAACTGGTTTGCCTGGTTTTAGAGATTGTCTGTAGGTTGGGAGGAGAAGAATGGAGGTGTGATCCACCTTACCAAAGGCCAAGTGGGGGAGGGGTTTATAGCTGTTCTGTATTTGTGAATAACAATGGTCTGATTCCCACGAGTAGGAAAGGTGATGTGCTGGTGGTATTTCTGCAGACCTTTCCTCATATTTGCCCTATTAAAGTAAACAACAACAATGAAAGCTGCCTCAGGGTGACTATCCTCTAGTCCATAATGGACTCTTCATATATCCTCCAGTGTGCACGCTTTATCCGCCTGCAGGAGGAATGTAGACTGCTGTGATTATAGCGCAACTGAATTCCCGCAGAAGGGCTTTAGTTTTTATAGTTAGCTCCAGGTCTGGTGAAAGTACTACAGTGAGGGTTAACCATAATGCAGACCCCTTTGCCTTTACCTGACACTGTTCTGTCCTGCCAGTAGATGGAAAATCCAGCTGGGGTAATGGCCAAGTTAGGCACCATAGGTTCTAGCCAGGTCTCAACAAATGCCACCACACAGCATGTCCCACTGGAAGTTAATCCCAGCATATAGGTTGTCAATTTTATTGTCCAGGGATAGAATATTTGCAAGTAAAATGCTCGGTAACAGCGGATTGCAGTATCTCGTCTGAGATTTATAAAGAGGCACGTTTGTCTCTCTTACTCCACTGTCAGCGTATTGGTAAACAAATTGTCAGGACAAAGGAATCACAGCAAGTGCTCCGGTAAGTAGAGAAAAGGTCTGTATTCAGTAATGAACGATCATCCTAAAGTGCATACTGTATAAGCGACAGTGCAGCATGGAAGACAAAAAATAGAAACAACTAACAGTAATAAGCAAAACAGATATAATGAATGCTGAGCCATTGTCCGTGCAACATTCCTCTAGTACACATGGATAACATTTAACTTTTTGGCAACAAACTATCAGTTATTTTGTACTAACATCAGAGTCCCTTAAGTCCCACTGAAAACATGTGAGATGAGCTAACCAGCGGAGTCCACAAGCCAGGACCTGGACCTCTGAAAGATCTTCTCTATGGAGGAATGGCCTCAAATTCCGGGGTTCTCCCTCCTCACTAAACATTATTGGAGACAACCTAGATCCATTATCCTGGCATAGGGAGGGTGGGTAATGTACTTAATTTAGGGGTGCCAATAATTCTGGTAAAATGTTACTGAATAAAATTAGTTATTTGTCTTTGAAATGTTTACTTTTAATATGTTTTTAGGGTAAGATAAAGCTGATAATCAGCAAAGGCTTTGACTCTTTTTCACCTAGGGTGCCAATGATTCTTAGAAGCGCTGCGTGTATACAGTACATACTATGCATGCTATGCACTATCCACAAGTATTCCAGCACATTGTATGTTAAATAAAACTCTAATTAAGAGATTAAAGTGCAGAAGCAGATGTAATTAGAGGGTATTTACACCAATTCATCGTGAACAGTGTAGAAATTACAGCCCGTGTTAGGGGACCATATTTATGTGAGCTAATTAACATGATCTGGTTTATTTTTTTACATGTCTGAAGAGGAGTCATGCAGCTCAGGCATGGTGGGGCATCTTCCCTGTTGTCGCTCTGCAAGGCCTTTAATGCAGCCATCAAATCAATGTAGAACTTATTTGAAATAATTCTTTTGGTTGTTATTCTGTCTCTCACTGTTCAAAAAACCTACCATTAAAATGATAGACTAATCATGTCTTGTCAGTTGGAAGACATACAAAATCAGCAGGGGGTTAAATCATTTTTTCCTCCGCTGTAAGTGTCCTAATACTTTAATCCATATAGTGTACATCTATTAAACTTGTGGTTGGGACTGTGTTGATGTAGTTACCTGTGTAAGGGTTGTAATGTCCCCCCTCATTGACCAACATCTTGTTGAAGCGGATGAAGCCTGTTTTAGGCTGAAGGTTGAGACCGGCCGAGAAGTACACACCCCCACCTAGCGCAACAGAAATAGGTTGAAGTTCAATGAGTCATAACACAGGTTAATTGACCTTGGTCAAAAGCTTCAGAATAAAAGAGATTATAATTTGACTTAAATTGAACAATTGTCCATAACGTTAACATAATACTTTATCATTTATCTTAACATACACTACTAAATATCTAACTGTTAAAATGAAATAGGGTTTTGCGTTATTTGTTATGACAGTCTATCTAAGATGTGGGCAAATGTTGGATGAGGTTCTTTAAAAAAAATAGCTCTTACTTGAATGAACTGGACTGTCAGGATTGAGAGACACTGCAGAGGGTGGAGAAGCTGTAAAAAAAACAAGATATTCCTTTTTTTCCCCTTCTTTAAAACATGCAGTTTGCAAACAAACCTGCATGTATATGTATATGTGCTTGTGTGATGGTCCACATGTACTTTCTGTATCCTCCTAAGCCCTCTCTTAGACACCCCCAAAATATCACCTGGAGCTCCGGCGAAGCCCTGGAAGGAGGCCATGCTGCCGTTCGCCCCCTTAGGCAGTTTGGATGAAGTCATGATCCCAGGGGCTCCTGCTTCTCCAGTCTCCATCATACGTGGTAGGGCCCCATCTGGTAGGGGCCCAAAAGGCAGGACAGGGCTCTGAGTGTCAGGCTTGGACTTAGTGGGATGTCCAGACTGCTGCACATCTCTATGAACAGCTGAAAAGATGAACCAGGGGTCAAGAGGAAGAAAGCCTTGAGAGAGGGATCATTTAAGAGAGATAAATCCCCAAACCAGCTGTGAACGGGTGAACAAGCCTTAAAAAGAGAATTAGACATTTTTTTAACTTTTTTTAATGTTCGATGGTTCCTCACCTTTAAAGAATAGGACGTGAGAAACCTTTACCCATGTCTGTTTTTTTTAAACAGCCATTTCTTTCTCTTAAATACAACAATAAATAAACAATAAAACCCTAAATCAAAAGAAATCAAATGTGTTTTTGATTCCATGTTACAGAAGCTCATTTGGACAGAGAAAGTATACAATCAAACATACATTCAATACATTTTTAGCTCATATTGGCTGTTTAAATAAAACCAAATACTGGATTTCAGTTTGTCTTGGCCCATAGACTTCTTTAAGGGTGAGAAAACATCTAACATCAAAATGAGTGAAATTCTCGAACAAAACAGCTGGTGCTTTGACAACTGACACAGACAGATTTACAGACTAAAATGTCTGGTCAAAAGAAAGGCTTCAAGAGAGTTCCTTTCAGACATAAAAGCAATGCTGTCATTAACTATCTGTTATACTTCTAGAGAATCAGTGTTCACTCTTCTATGCAGTAAGCCCTCCAGTGAAGTCAACCTACCATGAAAGTAAAAAGCTGGTTTGTGTGAACATGATTCTAACGGGTTGCACTACAATGAACAAAATGTTTAAAGTGTCAGTGAATGGACACCTCACTAGTGATTTGGGATGCTGGAGGATGTTTAATCAACAGAAAATAGAAGCAATTGGAGAACAACCAAGAATAAGAGAAGCTCAGGCATCCATTCCTAACTGACTTCCTCCAGCTCAGAAAATCGAAGCTAGTGTTGCAAAAGTTGGAAAGGAACGTTTTGAGTAAGGAACAGAAGGATTCAAATTAAGAGACCACTGCAAATTGAACCCTTCTGTTTCTCACAAAAATTTTCCTTTTCAACTTTTTTGGAAAGTAAAAAGAAGGTGCAGTAATTTCCATAGAGCTGTATATATATCTAATTATATATATATATATATATATATATATATATACTTTTACGTAGTTACGGATATATTGTATTGAATGATTGTCTTTCTAAATATGGACGTGATATTCTCCTGCAGCTAAACTTCCAAATCAGCCACACCTGTTTTTGACCAGACTAGTGAAATTCTAACAGGCAGTTAAAGCGTCTCAACCAGGAGTGATTACCTCTCTGTCATCAGTGTCCCAAACAGATGGAATCTAAGAGCACACCACAGCAATCCACTTTGACATGAGAAAAAGACGTGGAACAGCCCACATTTGAAGGGACCTCCGTAAAACCCACTATACATAAAAGTACAGCTCACCCATTACACGTATAGATCTTATTCATCCTGGCTTTGGACTCTTGATCCCCCCCAAACAGTTCTTTCAGAATGTGTTTTTGGTTAACTCTGCCTTTCCGAGTCACCAATCTTCAGCATTAGAATGTGATTGAAACGCGTTTAAGGAGACGGCATTCACGGTAAATACGTGGCTCAAATTTCATCTCAATCTGAAATTTCTGTCATGCGATCTGTAACGCTTAAGATAAAAAAGGCCAAAACGCCAGATGTTTTTGTGATGATTTTAAGTGATGAATTTAGTGTGCTTTGAAAACTATTGATGAATACACATTTCAAAATGTATGACATCTTTGAGTAAATATTTTAAACAGACAAGATCAGTACTATGCAGGAACAACTTCTCTCTAGTTTTTTAGACCGGTTTGAACGAGACAGCAGTCATCAGATCTTAACTTTGTCTTCAGAGAGAGACAAGGAGCTACATAAAAGGCATACCTGCATATTAAGTTGGTGCCCCACCTCAGGCAAAAAGGGTCAGTAACTATAAAAGTCAGACCAGAGCGCATTGGCTAATAAAACATTTCCCCCACGTGAATATCTACGACCAACAACCTCTTAGCTGATCCAAACCTTATTTATTATGTGGTCTAGGAGCAACTTTACCTTGCTCCTTATTAAACACTACAAAGGGAGGAAACCAGCAGAACACAGCAGGAGGTAAAACACAACAGGAGGTACTGGTGTGTGTGTCAAGGTGTGTGTGTCAATATGTGTGTGCGCGCGCAGTTTAGCGTGATTGCGTGTTACCTGGATGTTGGGCTTTGGTAACTCCACCTTAAAAGCCTATTTCAGCCCCATTCCCAAAGCTATGATGAAAGAACGATGTCCTAAAATGAGTGAAGTGTGTCTGCGCTCGCGCACCAAAATTAACTAGGTGCAAGTAAACAGTTGCAGCTGGGCTCCTGGCATCAGAGCTGAACATGGTGTTACAGTCAGGACATCCATCCCTAGAAAACTCTCAGCCAACCACAAAGGGTTCCCTACATACAAATGTAAAAAAAAAAAGCAACCCTTTCTCCATTACACACCTCATCGTAACCACAGCACTGCCGTTCAGTACCACATACAGGATTTCCGAGTCCGTCTGGGCCAAACCGGACAACACCCAGAACCTGGCATATAGGAACACGTGTTCACTCGAAGAACATAAAGTTTGCTTTCAACTGGAAAAAGTTATAACAGAACATGTCAGAAGTAATGTGGAACGGCTTATTAAGAAAAGGGCGATGTATAAAGGACCGGTTACGCTGTGGCTTTCGACCAATACAGTGTAACGTTTGACTGCAGTGGTGTGTGTTAAATCCTAACCTGTTTTTGGACTGGGCCAGCTCCTGTATGGTCCAAGTGTGTTGCATCGCAAAGTGTACCGTTTTTACCCTAATGGTCCACTACATTTGACCTTAGCCGTCATAGGGTCAATGACCTCTACAATATATGACCATTGAGGCGGCTAGAGGCAGGAAATCATGTTAGCTTTACCCCCCTTAACGAACCGAAATGTTGCGTAGTCGGCAATGGGCTTTTAGTGACCCCAGGCCATCTGGATTCCATCTGAATTGAACACGGATGTGCAGTTCTCAAAAACAAAAGGGCGAAATCTCGCGCACACAACCTATTTACATATTAAAGTCCAAAATATTTGACGTTTATGGTAGGAGTGTCGCCGATGTTCCCGATAACAGTAATATTTAAAAAATGAATACCAATACCTTCATATATATCCTATCCACTAGGCGAAAACTACGTATTTTTCCCAAACAGCCCTCACGGTTTTTCTATAGCTTATCCATGTCACATATAGACCAACGATGCATGTGCTTAAACTACGAGTGTAGACCTATACATTGGTGTTGACATTAACCATTCACTAGCCTATTCACTTGGGGAACCCACATACACAAATTCGAAAGAACGAGTGAGAATCTCTGGGGAGGCATTGGAGGTTTAGCTAATCTAATTAAACTGCCCTTCTGATAAACCGAACAAAAGTGGCCTTGAAAGAATGTTTCAAGCAATGAAGTGCCAAACCAATAAACACAAACAGAAATTCCCCAGCCAAATCTGTTTGCAGTTTTAGTCTTGTCATTTATATACAGGTCTTTAAGCCAAGCTAAATCAGGCGCTTGTCAAGCCAGAAGTGTCACTACTGTCAGTCAGCAGCCAAAAATGTATTTTAGGAAAATCTGATTGCGTTTTCTTTCAGCAGTATATGCATACATTTATAAAATGTAAACTAACCCTAACCCTAATTTTGACCAAAGTAGTGCACTGTATAAGGAAAAGGGTTCCATTTGGGCCGCTGCTGTGTGTGTATTTGGAGAGAGCCTGTGTTAGGCCAATGTGTTAAGCAACACCAGAGCGAGAGGGGGCCAGGAGATATGGAGAGAAAGGAAAAAGGGAAACAAGCATCTTGGAGGAAATGAATTAAGAAGAAGATTGGGATGTCACAAAAGTCCAGCTGCGCCTGACTAGACCTCTTGGAGACACTTTGGTCCATTTGGATGTCGAATAACAAACCTTCTGATAGGGTCCAGTAAGTAGACTATTGATAAGCCAAAAACAGGCGCCTCTATAATGGACAATGCTTTACACTTCCTTGAGTGGAGATTGTGCAAGCCAGAGAGTCCAGCCTGGAAGGAAGGAGCACTGAGCCAAACATGAGAGAGACGCTTAATATGACCCATCATAAAACATCTTCCAGCCCGGAAAATATGAATAGCAAACTGTCCTCTGTTGGGTATTAATAATGAAAACATTTCAGCTGGCAGATTTTAAATATAAAAGTATAGAAATTATGACTAGTACTAGGGAGAGGCAGAAACTTCATTTCTTACAGTCACATTTGTGTGCTGGCTTCACATGAGGTTGGAAAGTGTGCGACATATGCCTTTCAACCATAGACTGTTATTAAGGCTTAGCTAATAAGACCCAAGAATGGGCAACATTGACCCCGATCCAAAGGATTGCTGCTAGGAACTCCCAGAAAGAATTGTGGGTCAAATAATAATTCAAGAGTCTAGTGACAATCCCCGTGGACTGACATGTTTGTGTTCAATAAAAATACTTGGAACACACGTTGTGCTTCCAACTCAGCTCTGTTCTGTTAGGTCTCCTTGGCACCATCTTTGAGCCAATGTCCATACCACTTATCGTCCTTTTCCTTAGGAACTACTGGTCTCAATATCTTACACATGGTGCAACTGGTAAAAATATATAGTTCCTGCAGAAGTGCAGTCCAACACAGTCACACGCACACACATAATAACATAATAATCCCTTAAACCCAGGCATTGCTCAACACAAAGCAGGTCTATTAAAACGCCCATGTGTGTTCAATCATTGCTGCCTCCTCGGAGTCAGAATGCAGTGAAAGGCAATCCAGCTTCCCCTCTCTCTCTCGGTTCCTCTGTTCTCATGCACCCTCACCAACCATCCAACATTAAAAACAACTTCTAGAACCAATTCAAAGCAACCACCCTAAATGAACCCCAGCTGCAACTCTCGAGGTGTATCTTACTAGCACAATTGTTATATCCAAACTTCTCCAACTAGAAAATTTGGGATGATTTAGTAGATTATTTATACTTGTGGTCATCGATAGCTCAGTATGTAGAGCAACCTGCAAGGATAGTGTGTTTGATTCTTGGCACCGCTAACATGTATGCAAACATGACTGGGATGTCTTGATCACATGTATAGTATAATTAGGTTTTGGCAAACCAAAACTAGTGACATCAAAATAATCTCTGCCTCACGACAACATGTGAAATGCTCCAGGAAACTATAATGGGACCATTGGGGAACACATTTTTCAGGAGATAGGGGAGCTGTTGGTATGAGAACAATATGGGAGGTATAGCCTGGAATTTTGGAATCTGCATATGCCTTTTTCAGCAAGTGATCAATCTCAATATCAAGTCTTACCAGGGTTCTGAGTACTGGAAGTTAATGCATGGAGGCCCTGGTTGATGTCTGACACATTGTACTGGAGCTTCTGGTATGAGCCCATCAGTCCTCTGATGTCCCTTGTGTGGGATTGAAGGGTAATGTTAATCCCACTGACGCAATTCCACAAGCCGGTAATGTGCTTGTTCAGCCCTTCTTTGATTCTGAGCAGGCTGCTGGAGATGGGCTCCATCTTACTGCAAACATTATCCAAACGCTTAATTCTACCGTCCACCCTAGCAACATCCACTGCTATGCCCTGGGTCCTGTTCCTGCAGTGTTTTGCTTCAGCCCTCACCTCCTTGCCCAGCTCCTCCAGCCTGGACCTCAGCTCCTCTTTCTGTGCCAAGTGGAGCTCCAGCAAGTCCCTGGCCTCTTTGGCTGGCCCCGCACCGCTGTGGCAACAGGTGTTTAGTTGCCGAAGCTCCAGGGACTGCTGGGTGAGAGTGCGAACCAGCGTGGTCAAAGAGCCCTGCTGCAATCCCATATGGCCTCTGAGAGCTCCTAGCCTTTCTTCCACATCTGAAAGACTGGCACTGTGGTTCAGAATTTGCCCTTGGAACGCCACAGACTGCTGGCTGAGGGAGAGACCCAGGGCAGACAAAGAGTTATCTTGTCCTCCGATACGTCCTTTAAGAGCTTTAAGCTCTTCTTTCACATCTTTAAGAATGGCTGAGTGGTGCAGGATTTGGCCTTGGACGAACTCTTCAATGTCCCCAAGACTAGCCGATTGGCTATCAATGCTAGACTGCATTGTCTCTAGGCTAGTTCTGTAGAGCTGGACGTTTTGTTGAAGGCCTTCTATGGCCGGTTTGTCTGAGTTACACTTAGTAGAGCACAGCTGGTTCAGGGCATTAAGTCTGTCCTCCAAAACCTGAACACGGATTATGTGAGAGGTCACCTCACCCTCCTGGGTCTTCAACACAGCCTGAGCCCCTGATGAGGGGCTGCTTTTCTCTACTGCTAGAGCATTGACCTGGTCCTCCATGGATGTTATTCTGCCCTCCAAGTTCCTCTCTGACATGTTGAGACGAGCTTCTAGGTCTTTCACTTGGAAGAGAAGTGGTTCAGACTCTGGCTTTTTCTCTATGAAGGACTGGATGCTCAGCTGGGCCTCAGAGACCCGCAACAGCTCATTCCGCAGCTCCTCTACATCTAGCGGGGTTCCATCTCTCGTCAGCGCACCAGGCATCTGGTCCTTGAGGTCCTTGATTTCCTTAAGGAGGTCCATTTCCTTGGACTCAAGGAGCTCCACCAGGCTAAGGTAATTGTTCTCCTGGCCCTCCGATTGCTCCTGGACCGACAGGATCTTGTAGTCACACGAGGACTTCAGGTCTGCCATCTTGATCTCCATGCCCTCCATCATCTCATCCCTCAGCTCATTGAACTTTGTGTCCACATAGGCGCGCAGGGCATCGTCATTGGCTGGGGGACGGGGAGTGGCTGGCAGGGTCGGTGGGGCCTGGGTTGCCTCCTTTAACAGGCGGAGCTGCTCGTCATGGTTGTTGACCTTTGCCTGAAGGTCGTCCAGGATGAGACTCTTAGAGTTAATAGTCTCAGTGAGGTGGTTGACCTTGTTATTAAACTCGTCCATGCCCAATGCATTGTAATCCTTGTCCAGAGAGAGGCCCTGCAGCAGTATGCTCTGCTGCTCACCGCGTGCGCTGTCTGGCTGGCGTAGGTTATTTAGCAAAGTGACAAGCATCTGGCTGGCGTCCTCCTGTAGGTCCACCCTCAGGTTTGCAGAGAGGCTCGTCATGGCCGCCTGCATGTCTAAGACTTGCTGGGACAAACGCTGGACCTCCTCTTCTAGATGCTCTGTGTTAGGACTTCCTCTCTGGACCCCCGCAAGCTGTTGTCCTCCCTGACCTCCTGGCCACACCCCGGTGCCCCAGGGATGGCTACTCTGACCCCATGCCTGCTGCCGTGGACCTACCAAGAGAAAAATAGTTATTAATTCAAGTCTTCTTCAATGTTGTAATAGTTATCATTTAGCAGATGCTTTAATGCATAATGACGTACAGGCGCAATGTGTTAAGTGCCTTGTTAATAATCATGACAGACTTTTTCAATATTGGAACCAACAACCTTTCGGATACTCTCCCAACGCTCTTACAACTAAACAAATCTGACGGAACTGTACATTGAATCGTCGCTAATCTATGTTGTAACTTTATTATGTTGTAGAGTATTACGTTAACCATTTGATGAAAAAAAGACTGCTATTCCCTATGGTCTATGCGTACTGGGTTTAGAGTCTTCGGGGTGATGTAGGTTTCCTACCCTGTGTCTCTGGAAGATGACTAGGGACAGGCAGCAGGTTGGGCCGAGGCCGCAGGACAGTTTGATGGGAAGGGAGGCCTTTCAGGTCTTTGCAGTCATGGCCTTGGTAGCCTGGGCAGCATCGCCACTCCAGCTCGGTCATCAACTTGTAACCCACCTTATAGATGGGCCGGAATTGAGTCCGATACCTGAAATAAGGAAAGGTGTTACGATAGAGAGACAGCCAAAAGGTGCAAAGCATGAATGACATCAGAAATAAATAAGACAAAAGCTGAAAAATACTTAACAGTTACGATCAATACTCAACAATTACAGAATATACGCCAAATAAATCTCTTGTGAGTTTAACCTTTCGCTTCAATGGGCATTTATGCTCATGAAATGTGAGGAATGCTTAGCGGGGCAACATATACAAATGCGCAGCGACCCTAGCAATAAAGATCTGTTTATGACAAACTCCAGATGGGCTAGCTGGCCAGCCACAATCCTAATTAACTAATTTTAAAGAAGTGTAATATGTGTCCACCATTCACGCCTGGGCGAAGATGCGGAGCCACACTGTCACCACTGCCAAGGGCATCTCAGAAGTTGTTGCATATTGTCCAATACGATACAAAACCACCTGAGGAATGTCAAATCCAACTAATGATGCACAGGGGAGCTGTGTGTACACGCAGTATGTGTATGACATGCCTCACAAATAAAAAGCAGTTGCTGTTTTACAGTTTATGCAAATAAATGGCTTATTACTGCTGAAGTCTCATCAGTAAATGAATTCAAGCTAGTGCTCAATAACTCATAGATGTTTTGCAGACCACAAGGAATCAAGTAAATTCATTGGTCCATCATGAACATTTAATCACTGAGAGATGATCTGCTGTAAATAGTGAAGGATTTACTGTGTGATCTGAAGGATTGAAGGCAGACTACAGAAGATAAAGGGGCGAGTAGAGCTCTATGCCCTAAGGGTAACAATACACACTTACCCGGTCAGTGACCCAACTGACCTAACAGTGGGTGTAATGATCACATAGACATACAACCCTGCAGTGCTAGTCTAGTGATAACACTACTGATGATTATCATGAATACAGTAGCTTAAACAAATACCTGACCAGTTATTATCATCACGATCTTGTAAACAGGGTGATACGTTTAGAATGCCAATAAAAATGCAATCAGGTCTACATGTTCGGAATAGTAGCTTTTGGGCAGTAGAAACCAACCAATACATAAACCTATTGGTTGAAACATAGACATTATACGAAAATTCAAAGTAATCACAACGAGTTGGAAACCGTCGCTATTGATTGCTGTCGAATCACTGGTATACAACAGTTCTTAGTTCAAATAAAAATAGAAGTACTTCAGCCTTCCTAAACTATGGGAAACTTACTTCACTTGATGAGCGCAGTTGGACTGAAGCATGGGACACGGGTTGGACTCCGGCTGCACAAAGGTCTCCGTGCCTCCCACGACCGCACAGCTCACGTTTTTGTGCACAACGTACGCACACCAGTTTCTAAATGATCACACAAAATGACAATGACGAATAAATGCTGCCTATTATAGAGAAATCCTGGACGTACAAGTTCTGGCAGATATTTTATGGACCCTTCACACAGTCGTTCTTCAAATAAAACCACTTTTAATCTTTACTGGAATCAGCTTTTGGGGATGATTTGGGTTTGGTTTGTCAAATGTCTATCTTTTCAAGTTTTTTTTGTATCCTGATTTATATACTTACATTCGTCCTTGAATAATTGATATGGATTTAGTCAGTTTAAAGTTGTAAAATATCACCATATCTTGCATTATTAGATCATATCTTCCATTGGTTTATTTTGAAGAATACCAATAATAGTGTACTAACATGTTAAAATAATAACAAGCATATAATAGTTGCGATACATATTTTTTGTAATAATTCAATATCATTCAAAAATCATAGATTTTCAGTAAAACGGCAATATTAACTTTTTTTATACATACAGTACAAATAACTACGTAAACTTCACTCACTTATTCCTGTGTCTTTGTTCTGAGCCAGAGTAAGCCCTTCCCTGGAACATGTTATATCCATGATTATACCTGGACGGCGTTCCATTGATCAATTGAAAGGTAAGCAACAACGGAAATAAACTTTTTAGGACGAATCCGGTAGGAAGACACTTCATTTTTGTAAGGAAAAAAAATAGGTAGGTAGACAAATGTTAAAAATGTACATCAAGCATTGAGGCAAAAGATGTTGGTCCCTCTCCCAGCAGCTGCTCGAAAGGCTGATAATGCAAAGGAGGGTAAAGCAGCTATATGAGGTTTGGGGCGCCGCAACACCCAACCCCACCAACGCAACGCTGAACTGCTATCCGTTTTCCAGTAACCTTACATCACGCAACTCCTCCAGTTTGTTCGAGCTCATATTTCCCGGTTTCTTGAACAAGCTCAAAAGCATGCAAAAACATTAAACACAGTCATATTAGCAAACCCAGTGCATTATGAAATACGATATTTTATTTATGGACAATTGCATTTATACCGGAGTATACACTTCGTTCTTTGAAGATGTCAATAAAGTAATAAATTACTTCTACTCTGATCGACGCGTGCTGACAATGTGTGCACTGTTTTCTCACGGACCCAAATTTGAGTCACCGAACCACGATACACAGCGGGGGAACAAGTATTTGATTCACTGACGATTTTGCAGGTTTTCCTACTTACAAAGCATGTAGAGGTCTGTAATTTTTATCCTAGGTACACTTCACCTTCACTTTTTGTTTTAGACGGAATCTAAAACAAACATCCAGAAAGTCACATTGTATGATTTTTAAGTAATTCATTTGCATTTTATTGCATGACAAAAGTATTGGATACATCAGAAAAGCAGAACGTAATATTTGGTACAGAAACCTTTGTTTGCAATTACAGAGATCATACGTTTCCTGTAGTTCTTGACCAGGTTTGCACACACTGCAGCAGGGTTTTTGGCCCACTCCTCCATACAGACCTTCCCCAGATCCTTTAGATTTCGGGGCTGTTGCTGGGCAATACGGACTTTCAGCTCCCTCCAAAGACTTTCTATTGGGTTCAGGTCTGGAGAATGGCTAGGCCACTCTAGGACCTTGAGATGCTTCTTGCGGAGCCACTCCTTAGTTGCCCTGGCTGTGTGTTTCGGTCGGTATCATGCTGGAAGACCCAGCCACGACCAATCTTCAATGCTCTTACTGAGGGAATGAGGTTGTTGGTCAAGATCTCGCGATACATGGCCCCATCCATCCTCCCGCGGTGCAGTCATCATGTCCCCTTTGCAGAAAAGCATCCCCAAAGAATGATGTTTCCACCTCCATGCTTCACGGTTGGGATGGGGTTCTTGGGGTTGTACTCATCCTTCTTCTTCCTCCAAACATGGCGAGTGGAGTTTAGACCAAAAAGCTCTATTTTTGTCTCATCAGACCACATGACCTTCTCCCATTCCTCCTCTGGATCATCCAGATGGTCATTGGCAAACCTCAGACGGGCTTGGACATGCGCTGGCTTGAGCAGGGGGAACTTGCATGCGCTGCAGAATTTTAATCCATGACAGCGTAGTGTGTTACTAATGGTTTTCTTTGAGACTGTGGTCCCAGCTCTCTTCAGGTCATTGACCAGGTCCTGCCGTGTAGTTCTGGGCTGATCCCTCACCTTCCTCATGATCATTGATGCCCCACGAGGTGAGATCTTGCATGCAGCGCCAGACCGAGGGTGATTGACCGTCATCTTGAATCCATTTTCTAATAATTGCACCAACAGTTGTTGCCTTCTCACCAACCTGCTTGCCTATTGTCCTGTAGCCCATCCCAGCCTTGTGCAGGTCTACAATTTTATCCCTGATGTCCTTACACAGCTCTCTGGTCTTGGCCATTGTGGAGAGGCTGGTGTCTGTTTGATTGAGAGTGTGGACAGGTGTCTTTTCTACAGGTAACAAGTTCAAACAGGTGCAATTAATACAGGTAATGAGTGTGACCTTTCAAAAATATTCTAGTATATAATTTGTTACTGTATACCACAACATTGACCACAACATTGTTCCATCTTTGTTTCTGATTGAATAGAATAATTTTCCAGTACCATTCATACACCACCTAAAGCTGCATCAAACCAATGCAAAGAGTGAAACAAAAGAAAACAATTAACTGGAAAATTGAACAACAGATTTTTTTGGGCAAATCATTTCACCATGTCAGACAACAAAACAACCACCTACAATTTGCCAAACATTACTGTAACTTTCAATTGGCTTGGGTTCTATGGTCAGATGAGATTAAAAGGGATTTCTACAATGCCCTCCACTCATTTCCACCATCAGGGCTTTTTTAAGCAGCTGGAGGTCCTCATCCGCCTGGATGATTACCACACACAGTGAGGATTTTTGGAGTGGCCAAAGAATCTCCAAGGATCAGAGAATTGCAGACATTAGTTAGGTTTTGGGATTAGAACGCCTCCAAAATCATGATCGAACACTACCAACATAACCACTAGTGTTTGGGAGGGTTTCCATTAGAAATCCTTTGCAGTCATCACACCACAAATCAGCCACCTAAAGTGTGCCAACTTACTGGATCTTACAATGGGACTGAGATCTGGTCATGGTCAAATAAGAGGGGTTTGGCATAGACAGAAAGATGAGAAGCCAAGCAGAGAAGTACCCAACACCACTGTGAAATACAGTGGTGGATGTTTGATGTTGCAGGGCTGTTTGTTTGTCAAAGGCCCCAGACAACTTGTTAGGTAAAATGCTATCATGGACTCCATCCAACTTCAAAACCCAATTGCCTCCCCTAGAAATCTTAAAGTGAGCGGTAACTTAATCTTCCATCAGAACAATGATCCAAACACACCTACAAACCCACACAAAAATAGACCACAGAATCAAGGTTTAGCCATGGCCATCTTGGTTTCTTTACCTAAAACCTATAGAAAACCTGTGGGATTATCTGAAGCAAGAAAGTTTACAATCTTGGACCATGTAATCTGAAGGCGCTGGAGAGATTCTGTATGGAGGTCTCAGATTCGTTGCTTTCTCCAACCTCATTTCGCATCATAGGAGAAGAGATGTTATAATGGCAAAGAGGAATTACAAAGTATTAAATTAAATACTTTCAACTGATTTACTTAAGTTACATTTCTGTTAATATTTCCAAAGATCAAATGGATAAACAATAAGGACTTTTCTGTCTGTTTTGCTTTACCAAGTGAGAAGATAAGTGGAGGGCACTATTGAGAACCACATTGAATGTTCATATTAAATCATCTTTGACTTGCTTACTTTAAGTACATTGTGACAGAGTTTGCATTTAAATATTCTTATGAAATACTGTCCATTTCCTTATACCCCAACATGACTTCTAAAACGAGATGATGTTTAAAGATAAAGTCAGGAACTTCAAGAAACTATACATGTTGTGCTGTATTAGATTAGTTGTGTATACTTAGTTTTGATGACATTGGTAACATATTTCCATTTGCATAGAACACCATTTTTGGGGACCTTGCGGTAGAGTTAAATAATACATTTTAAACATTGTTAAATTTTAAAACAATTTCAACAAATAAAGCTGTCTTTAACAGCTGAAATGCCAACAAAAGTGATTAAACAGAAAAGGTACTGCTTCTTTTTAAATGTTTTTATTTCCTTGCAATGTTTATGTAAGGCCTTTAAATTAAAAAAATAAAATGCTCTGCATTGGTAATTGTGAACATTGTTAAAGTGCATACTATCTGCTCAAAAAAGTATATGAAATAGATAAGAACAAAAACGTATTCTCAGTAGTTCTATGAGAATATAACAGCCAAGTAGATGCGCCATGACTCTCACTTTCAAATGGGTGGGAGAAGTCGTTACACCAAAAAGCTGATAAACAAATAATGACATGGATGTCACAGAGGTCACCTTCACAACAGTCAGCAGAATACAAAATAAATCCATGTTCAAGGATGAATGACTCATTATTTCAGGCAAGTACGAAAGCAAAACATAGTTAAATATTCAACAAACAGGCCTTTTAAAACGTTTTGGTGCAACGCACATTGTAAATATTAAACGCACATTGTAAATATTAAACGCAATAATGAAAATAGACATAAAAAAGGTAAAAAGGCACACAAAAAAAAGGTAAAAAATGACATTTTATTTTTTCAATATTTTATGCCTTGTTCTTTTGGTTACCAAACCGGATGATCCTCCAACATCTTCTAAATTACGTTTCACTCCAGCGGTAGGTGGTGTCCGAACTGGAGTACTGGCTGTATTAAAACAAAAGACATACACATTAAGAAATTGGAATGTTATCACAAGGACTAAAACTAAGAAACATAACAACAAACAGAATGTTAATAGTTATCTTTAGATTCTAAGTGCTTTAATTGATGTATTACACTGAACAAGACTAATGCCAAAAAGTGAGGTCCATCATCCCCTCTAAAAGCTTATTTCTCTTAGTTATTGCACCAAGTTTTGAAATACCTATTAATAAACGATTCTCTGTCACCCAAATGTCTATCCAACTGACAGGTGTGGCATAAAGAGCAGATTAAACAGAATAAGCATTACACAGGTGTGCGGTGGACAATAAAAATACCCTAAAATAATACTTGCACACACAACAGATTTTTGGAGAGAGCATGTAATTAGCATGCAGAATGCCTGTGGGTGCTCCAGATCTGGGGTGAGAGAATAATATTATCTTTTCCCTAACACAAGCCACCTCCAACATATGTATGATGAGCCAAGCGATCAAAATGAACAGTTTAATTTTGTAGTGGCAGGTGAAACACCAAACTCACACATACTGCAAATGCAATAATGATTGAATACGGAACTAAGCTACAGGTATCTGTTAAGTGTCTAGCCTATTGCTTATTGTTAAGTTAACTGAATTGGAAGAGCTGTATTATCTCCCAATGCTAAAGCTAATGAAATGTTCAAAATTGCCCTCTCTTTGTAGTATTTTACAGGTCAATCATGCAACACTTGAGAGAGGCAAATAAAACATTTAGGCATGCTTTTGACATCTGAAACTATAGCACAGCTCTTTCCAATCTAGGGCCTGGGGACCCCAAGGATTACATGCTTTTGTGTTTGCCCTAGCATTCACACATGCTTTGAGTCTGCTTTCAAACTTGTGGTCATGGGGCTCTTGTTAAGACCGATGGCATAATGAACTCCAACTGAAAACCTGTGGTCTGAATTGAAGGCAGTGTAAACCTAAGGCTATCAAGGAACTTAAAATGTGTTACATGAGGTAGTCCCAGATTCCTCCAAAAGTGTGTGCCAACTTTGTTCTTCACCGACATCTGAAATCTGATTATCTGATTATCCAAGATCCAATCTGTTATCAGAATGGTTCGGATAACACGTTATGTAGTTGAACACAGGATCCTGAGTTGATCAAGCATTGTGGCTACAGATCTTGGATCGGAATGATATTATGTGAAATACAGATGGAATCCAGATAAAAATAAATATAAATTACACATTTGCTAGACTTTGTGGTAGGTTTCTACTGAAATTCATTGTTTTAGCTTCTACTAAACTGTGATTGTTTTAGGTTCAAGCATCACATTTCATAACCATTTCCATTATGATATGATTGCTATTTTGATCAGATTATGTCACAAGGCTTGGTGGTATTGACTGTTGTAACGGAATTGGAAAGATGACTCGCAAATCACAATGGATATTAAACATATCCAAATATTTATATTTTCACTTTACATTACTTTTACTTTCTTAATTGTAACAGTTTCTTCATGTTAGTGTATTTATGCCAACATAAACAACCTTAAAAAACATTGTCAGGTTGCACAATACTGTATGAATGAAACATATTTTTGTTATACATATGCTAACCATTTTAACTCCCCGTTTAATCAAAATAAAATGTATAGTCTGCCCAATAGTTAGGAACACATTAATCACTGTCCAAATACTTTGTTACAGTTTGTAAATGTACCCCTCCCCACATGCACTTACCAAGCTTTGTCTCAATCTCCTTTAGCTGCTTCCTCTGCTCATCCATCTCCTCTTCTTTCTTCCGCATCTCAGGAGAATTCAGGTGCTGCATGTGTTTGTCCAACTCCTCCTTCACTTGACTGCTCTTCTGCAAGGTCAGTTGGTACTGCTTAAGCAGGTCTACAAACAGAGTCAAGGTACTTGTAAATACACATTATATATAATACTATCTTACAAAACCACAAGCAAGTAGTTGAAAATGGGTTCCCGAACGAGTCTGCTTTCTTTAGTGGGCATGCACAGTTACAAACGGCACTTAAACACAGCGACGAACCGATCTGGCCCATCAGGGTGGCGTGTTGCTTTGGGAGCGGTGCCCCGAACACCTGGCCACGCAGTCTCTCTACTGGAGGGGCTTTGTTCTGCAGGCCCCCAAACTTCCCATTGCTGCGAATTCTATCTCCCTGCCGGGTCAGGAGTGTGGGGCACTGCATCTTGCTCTGGACCACCTGTCCAAAGCCAAAACCTGATTCAGTTCTGAAAACGTTTTGTTATATTTACTGAGGTGGCCATTTGGATGGACGTTGCCTGACTCACCCCCTTCCTGTAGTGGTTAGCTGAGTCCAAGTCATTTGTCAGGATGGTGTCTCCCAGGAGGTTTCCAAAAACTGGATACAACAAAGGATTATTAATCATAGGGCAATTACATACGTAGTCAACAACAACCGGATAATCAGTTTAAATCTATTACGGAACCTTATGTAATTTGTTTGTGCATCCTTTTTGATTATTTGTCTCAAAACAGAGGGTAGGATATCATACATTCATATACGCAAATGCCAAATGTAGAAAACACCATAGGACTTCTGTAAAGGACCCATCAACTTTGTTGGTACAAACCCTGTTCTTTGATCCCCCCCATTTTTATTTTGTCTTCTACACACCAATAAAATGAAGGTCTGCTAGGAGCTTTTGATGTAGAAAAACTATAACAGAAGCTCTTGAAAGAACATCAGTCCCAAATCAGGAAAAGCTAATAACAAGGGTCTTTCATTAGATAAAAGGGGAGATAAGCACCTAGGGTTCCATCTGGAACCGTTTGGCCCCGAAACCCTAAAACAAAGGAGGAAGGGGGTAGACTAACTAGCAACCACAAACAGAGAACTTAGGTGTCCCGGAGTAAGAAGTTCCATTCCAAATCAATTGACTGAGATCTTTATTCTAAACTGACCTTGTATCACAACTCTACATATGAAAACCAGGAAGGAAGAGCACGACAAGCTTTCAAGAACAGCACAGGAAAAGAAACACTGGAATTGTGTCACTGACAATGAGACAGTTCTTTTAGGAAGGGTATAGTCAGATATAGTCTGTTGGCGATTAACCAGAATGACATTCCAAATAATTGACATACCCATCTGGCAGCTCTCTGCATTCTCTGGAAAAATAAGGAGGTCTCGGGCAAACACAGGGTTCCCATTGGGACGAAAGCTGGCTTGCCCATTTTGTATGTGGGGCAAGGGTCTGGAAAATAAGCAGTACAGATCAATGACCAATGTTAGTAAGTGTTCACTAAATACTTGGATCGACATACTTAAACAAAGCCAACTCACACACTTAAATATAACACTCGGTAACATTAACATACAGTGCAGTGAATAGGTCTTTGATGATCCAGGTTTTGTTGTTTTGGCTCTGAACTTTAGCACTTTAGATTTGTATTTTTTTAATCCGTATCTGATGAACCATTTAGAAATGAAATTTCATACACTGTCCCCTCATTTAGGGTCTGTTAACATTTTAACAGTTGGATTCACAGCTGACTCTTATTAGGTGCATTTGTTTGTGTCATTGGTGCATGCTCAAGACAACATGTTGGTAGTTGCTACACCCTCGTAAATTTTTGGGGGATTACTGTATTGCAGTAGTATATTTCTATCATAATGGTGAGAAAAAAATGCTATTAACAAAGAAATACAGACAGACCACTATAATCCTCATTACTAGTGTGAAGCAGTAAGTCGGTTTGGATAGGTCATGATCAATCTACTGTAGCAAACCGGAATTTTAAATTTATTTTCTATTGTAGGTCTTTCCATTAGAGAGTTTGCAAAGAAAGCCAAGGTGTTAGTAAGTACAGATTCCAACATCATCAAAAGGTACTTGGAAACTGGAGGAAACAGATAGGAAGAGACCTAGCAGACCCAAAGCACAACAGAATCAGAATACACATGTCTGAGAACAGCTTGCATGATCAACGGCTGAATACAGTTTCAAGCACAGCTTAACACTTGTAGAAGCAAGCAAGTTTGAACTGTGAAAAGAAGAATTTGAGCTGCACATTGAAACCCCATCGAGCTGATCAACTGGAAAGAAGAGAAAAAGCAAGGCAACCTAGAAGTGCGACATTTGTCGGAGCTTCAACATTGTTGGGAACAACCTTCCGAAGCCTGCAAATGGTGACACCTGTTGTAAAAACATTTGAAATGTTTGCAAAAATGTAGTTCAGAAGTAGCAGCAGCACTACAATTTCAGGAAGCCTCCCCACGAGTAGGTAACTCAGGGAGCTGGGACAACTCTTCCATGCGGACCGTGAACAACTCTTCCATGCGGACCGTGAACAACTCTTCCATGCGGACCTTGAACAACTCTTCCATGCGGACCTTGAACAACTCTTCCATGCGGACCTTGAACAACTCTTCCATGCGGACCTTGAACAACTCTTCCATGCGGACCTTGAACAACTCTTCCATGCGGACCTTGAACAACTCTTCCATGCGGACCTTGAACAACTCTTCCATGCGGA
>JACXGK010002448.1:9011-31685 GCA_016801125.1 Novumbra hubbsi | reverse complement strand
GATCAGCGGTAAGCAGTCTCAATATGTGCAAGCAGTTCTTTGGCCTCCTGTCCTAAAAGACCAACTCAGCAGAAATGTTCACATGGTCAATAACATGGAGCCTTCCATTTGACCAGTCATGTTATTCTATTGTTTTAGGTTCTGACCTAACAGCAAAATACAGTGCTCAAAAAAGGAAGTGAACACTAAAATCACACATCGTGGCCTAATTAAGGAAAAATATAAATTAATATATAAACATATTTACTGTACATTGTGTAACAATGACAGAAACCAAATGACGTAACCACTAGTCAATGAAAACCAAAATCACCAAACAACTGAAATCACAGGCTGTTCCAACTAGGGCTGCAGGTACCGCGTCATCCTATCAGTAGTGGTGGACACTAGCAAAGCTAGAAAAGAACCAGTCAGGAAGGATAAGGAAAGAGCAAGTGTCTGTGGCCACCACCTGCAAAACTATTCCTTTTTGGGGGGTTGTCTTGCGTTTGTCTGGGCAACTGTTGTCACCTTCCAAAAAAGGTGAGATTGATTCACAATCGCTTATGTTTACTAATAACCGCTTGAAAACCCTGAAGTTTAAATGACTTGGCATTAAACTGCGATGCTCTACATTTTTATAAGAAGTATATATGTTTATATATTAATTAATATAGTGGGGAGAACAAGTATTTGATACACTGCCGATTTTGCAGGTTTTCCTACTTACAAAAATCCAGAAAATAACATTGTAGGATTTTTAAGAAATTCATTTGCATTTTATTGCATGACATGAGTATGTGATACATCAGAAAAGCAGAGCTAAATATTTGATACAGAAACCTTTGTTTGCAATTACAGAGATCATACGTTTCCTGTAGATCTTGCCCAGGTTTGCACACACTGCAGCAGGGATTTTGGTATTGGGATTTCTCCAGATCCTTCAGGTTTCGGGGCTGTCGCTGGGCAATACGGACTTTCAGCTCCCTACAAAGATTTTCTATCGGGTTCAGGTCTGGAGACTGGCTAGGCCACGCCAGGACCTTGAGATGCTTCTTACGGAGCCACTCCTTAGTTGCGCTGGCTGCGTGTGTCGGGCAACTAGATCATCGCTCATTCTACTCCAATACACACTGTGCAAGACAATGTCTATATGTGTCACGTGGCCAGAGGTAGTTATCAATACAGGGCCACGCACCATATAGGGCCACGTCTTGAGTAAGGAAGTGTTTTATTTTCAGTGGTATCACAAAACTGGGGGCAGCATATATAACAAATGTCTGACAAGCAGATTAGGTGGACTCATTCCTAATGTTTACCCAATGTTTTGGAAATCAAGGACATTTCTGAGAGACCCCAATCTCTTGGACGTTGGTGTATAATCTGAACGGCGTAGAGAGGAGCAGTGGCGGGGGGAGGTGGGCATGTTACCTCTGTGAAGGAGGAGAGAAGGTCCGGGGGGAGCAGGTCAGGAACATGGATGGTGACAGGGGGACCCGTCCAGTTACTCTGGACAAAGAGGTGCAGGCAGGCCACTGCCAGGGCCATCAGAGACGTCTCCCTGAAAGAGAGGGGGCAATGTCAAGGACTTTGAGAGCAAAGAGAACAAAACCCCCCCAGAGAAAACAAAGTCTAGGGGACAGAAAGTGATCAAAAGGGGAACAGAACAGAGAAGAACAACTGAGGAAACAAGAAAGTGAGCGGAGTAGGCATCAAAAAAGTATTCTTAAAAAGTATTCTTAAGAGTGTGCACAAGCTCAGTACAGCGATAAAAAGATACAGAAACAAGACAAAACCATTTAAATCTCTACACTGAATCAGGCCTACAGCCTTCCAGTACAGATATAACGGTCTGCTCCAGCTTGTACAGATGAAATCATTCAAACGGACTTCAGGACAGTCCAGGCAAAGACGAAAGGGGGAAAATCATTAAGGACAAAACTTTGTCCCAACCAGAACATTGCATGCATAGAACACACACGTCTGTGAATGTCTTTGTGTGGCCTGAGCAGACATGAAAATGGCTATGCAGCAAAAATCCCCCAAATCCAAGACGAACTGTAGTGAACAACGGGAAAAACTGCCCATGTACAGGTGTGCCAAGCTTGAGGCGAAACACTGTCAATTGTGCATAAACAAAGTAATGTGTGAATGTGGGTCTGAATACTTATGTAATTGTGAGTTTTCGGGAGGGGTTAACACATTTGTGGGAAAGAAAAAGAAAAAAAAAAATTGGTTTTAGCTTCATTCATTGTAGGGCCTGAGTTACTTCATTCATTGTCCGGTATTGTAGGGTTTAGATAAATTAGATTATTTTTGTTTGCCATTGTAGTTGTGTGGTCAATCTTCTCCGATTGACCATAGAGAAACAATGCATACCAAACAATTTAAACGTATATAATAAATGTTTAGTGGTACCATAGAGTACTTTGACGTTTTTGGTTATATGCGACTTTCTTTCGGAATAGCCTCTGTAATCTTAAAAAAATAAATAATAATAATTCCCACCTTGAGTTTTTCAACATCTTATCAGTGATGGGAGAAGGTTGGGTTGGCATATATAACACCATCATGTCTGTAATGTTGTAGTCCATGTTATGGCCCAAACTGCTCAAAACAGCGAAACAGTCCATCATCACTTTAAGCCCCGAAGGACAGTCAACCTGGAGCATTTCAAGAACTCTGAAAGTTTATTCAAGAGCAGTTACAAAAACCATCATGCACTATGATGAAACTGGCCCCATTAAGAATGCCACCAGAAAGAAAGATCTCTGCGGCAGAGGATAACTTCATTAAAGTTACCAGCCTCAGAAATTGGCAATTAACTGCACCTCAGATTGTAGCCCAAATAAATACTTCACAGAGTTCAAGTAACAGACAGCAACATAACTATGCATAGGAGACTGTCTGTGTATCTGAAGTCCCTAATCATATTGCTGCAAAGAAACAACAACTCAAGGACACCAAAAGACTTGGGCCAAACCACACAAAAAAACAGACATTAAATATTTCCTTTGATCGGGTCAAAATGTGATAATCTTTGCCGTCAACCACCAAGTTTGAGACACAGCATTGCTGCTACAGAATTCTGGAGCAATACAACGGTGCCAAGAACACTAAAATATGTATTTAACAATTTTTTGGTTACTAAACAGTTCCCTTTGTTACAATGTGGGAAAAAGTAAAAATAAAAGCCACTAAATAAAGTTGATTTCTTTTACTGAAACTGTATGCAAAAAATGTAACACTTACAAATTAAATAAAACACAAAAACGCTGACCAGTACATTTAGTCTAAATTACTTTAGTATCGATTGGCAAAGGGTTTGTCAAGCCTACTCATTTTTATCATTATCTTAGGATGTTGGGGAAAGCTTCTGAACTCAAAGGCAGCCGATACTCAGTCATTTCAAATGCTATTTAGGGGCTTACAGATGTAAAATAAAGGGTTCAACTTCAGACATTTTAACAGATGGAATGTCATGGCTTTTCCATTACCAGTAATTGGCGACATCCCGTTGCAAACAGCACAAAGTTTTACAGCAACTAGCGCAGCACGGGTCAATTTGACCGGACAGTACTTCAATAAAGTAATTTACAAGAACCCAGTTGAGGAAATAGAACATGAAGATTTTTCCAGCTCAATTTCTGTTAAAGTGCTTAAGGCACTTTTAACCACTCCGTAAGAACCCTATATTTATCTACCAGTTTGCAATTCCGGATCCTGCCCTCATCATAAACAGAGCACAAATATTCATATCTGGTTGAGCAATTCATTTCTAAAATCGTAAGAAAAGTTTGTCCACCCAACGGCTATTCCGAAGAAAGGTTGAACATATGGGCCCAAAACAATTGCGTTCAGGCCACAAATCTTTTTATAACTGTATAAGCAAGTGCACTAAGTGGCAATGTAATTTTTCTTGTTTAGTAATAGTGGTCTACCAACCTTAGAATGGTTTACTTTGCAGGCTTATGTATATTTAGCGACTTTCAAAGCCCTATACATTTGAAGAACAAATCTAGGAAAGTGGAGTATTGCAGTATGGCAAAAACCAAACAAAAGGTCACAGACACCATCCCAACTTCAGCAACCTCATGTAAAGCAGCTTGCAAAACAATTGTGAAGTACATCTAGTGTTAAAATTTAAATAATACAAATACAATATAGAAACTAAATTGTTTTTAAAACATTTCAATAAAGACAGATTTTAACAAATGTGGCTTTAGCATTGTCCCTTGCATACAGAATTCTCTCTAAATTCTCTGAATCTTTTAATTATATTATCTATCGTAGACGATGAGATCCCCAAATTCTTCCATTTTTATTTGAGAAAGGTTATTCATAAATTGTTCCACTATTGGCCTGCAGAGTCTTTCACAGTGGTGAACCCTCCTCATCCTCACTTCTGACAGACCCGTCCTCTCTGGAATGATCCTTTAATACCCAATCAAGAAACTGACCGGTTAACCTAATTAGTTGTGATATTCCACCGGGTTTAGTTTTTTTAGCATCACACAACTTGCCCAGTCTTCTGTTGCCCCTGTTCTACCTTTTTTAAAACAAGTTGCAGGCATCAAATTCAAAGTGGACATATCATTTTCCATAAACCAAAAAATGTCCCAATATCAACATGTATTACGTTCTCTTGGAACTATTTTCAATGATGGTTTCAATGTTTGGCACATGATTGCATTGTGTTTTTATTGACATTTTACACAGCGATCCAAATGCTTTGGAACAGGGTCGTGCATGCATGCATACACAAACACATTTCCCACCAGCCCAGCTGACTGCTAATGCAGACAGGGAAAACCAAGTGAGAAGGAGCAGGGCAAAGATCTGATACAATGGGTAATGAAGTAGGGAAGTATGCTGAATTACCCGTTCTCCCATAGATAACCCCACGGGAGAGAGGAGGGGATGTTAAGCTGTCCTTATTAAAAATTAATTATTCATGGCAGCAGGAAGCTCTGCTCCTTTCAGCGAGGGAACAGCTCGTTCCTTGTAATTTTTCTATCCTTCCTGCAATAAAAGTCACTGTATAGGCACAACGTTCCTGGCACTTCCTGCCTTCAAGAATTTATCTGTGGTGGGCAGCCATTTTGAGCTGAGTAACCGGGCAGCACAGCTTGAGCAGAACTCCGGTCTAAAACATGGCATTGTGTTTAAGATTGAGTTACTTACTTTGTTACTGTTATTCTATCAAGTTACAATGACAACGCGCATCTTTGAGCAGATGTCAACCTAATAGGCTACCCTGAGCCCACATTTATAGAGCTGTACATTCTCCCACCTTTCTGGATTCCAAGTCATTATGTGGTTTCGATCGCATTTATTAGACCTTCCCACATTTCTTTGCAAATATGTTCTCAGGTTGATCACTTCAATGTACATTTTCACAAATAAAAAAAGACTCCTCACAGAGCAGCCACAGAATGCAAAACAGCAGATATTTCAGTGCAAAAATAACAAAAAATGGTTTAGCAGGGGTTACAAGGACCATATAGGCTGGGTGAGCCTGACCAGAGCTTGTCCCATTCATGTTGACATGAACGGGACAAGTGTGACAATCACACTGTCAATGTAATTTCAAAACCACTGAAACCTAAATATTTCTCATTTCCAAGAATGACATGGGTGTCTACTGAGGTTGGAGACATGACAGGATTGGCGTCCAGTAAGACAGTTCTTCACTATCAAGAGGTTATCTTAAAGGGTTGTCCTGGCACCAGTCTACTCGTCTCGGAGGGCACAGTACGGACTACTGGCTCACTCATAGTCCAGTACCTCAAAGTGGGAAAACAGGCTGTATTGGATACCAAACCATTTAACCACTTCATTATATTGTATTCTGCGGGGAAAGTATACATTTTTAAAGTGGACCCAGTGATTCCGATTTGAGCATCAGGATCAGGCATCATGCACCAGACTTCATGGTAGTACTTGTGGCTTGACCATTAGTGGCCGGGACTGAGACTTTAGATAGTAGCCATAGGGACTTGTAAATCAAAGAATGGTGACTTAGGACTTGACAACAGCCGTGAAAGCAGGTAATGTTGTGGAAAACCAGCAGAGTCTACATACCAAATAGTGAATCTTCATGAATACACAATTAAATAGAACACATTATTAAGAAGCACCATTAACAACCAAATGTTAGCAGTTTCTTACTGACCTTAAGTCATGCCCACTGTTAATGGCCAGTAAACATCCATTTACCTTCTAAGCCAGGAGGGCTAAACCAGTTTTCTACCATGTGCATTCTTACATAGACAGGCAAGGCTGAAAGTCAGAAGTTCTCTTTCACTCTACTATGTGAAAACAAACACATAACCAAAATAGTTATCCAAAGTAACGAGCTTTTACAAACAGGCCAAAACCTACTTGGGGATTGATGTTATCAAGCTATAGCTCTCACTCACCTTGCTGGTAAGAGAATGAATTTAAGTTGACCTTCTGCAATTATTTTACTTTTTACAAAGCACAGGATTTGAACCAGTAACACTTGTCAAAAACTTTTTTCCACTAGGCTATTCTGCAACTCTTGCTTTACCAATTACAGAATATACTGATGTTGATATCAGTCCTTTAATGAACAACTTTAATCACATTAATTCATTTATCAGGGACACCAAAACACAAAGGGTAAAATGCACCTTCAAAAAGCCACCTGGTAGGAGGACTGCCCCTTCAAAAGCCACCTGGTAGGAGGACTGCCCCTTAATAACATGTCTATCCTTATTGGTCTGCAAATGGGTTTCGGATGGATAACGGCCAGTGACGTCCAACTAGCTTACAATGAGGCATGTTGGGGAAATATGTCCCCAATACACGCTCCCTTTACAGCCAGACACATCCTACTTGGCATTATAGTATCTGGATGCAAAGGATGGCACACAGATATTGATCGTAGTGATTGCTGCTCACGATAGCGATTAATCACTCTTCTAACATAGATAGAGGTTTCAATTGAGATGGGAATTCACATCATAGCAGTACTAAATCTTAAAAATATTTTTTATCAACTGAGGGAGCTCTATAACCTTACCCAGAAATAACGTATTTGCAAGTTAGAGACAATGTACGAAAACAATTAAAAGGTGTTTCAACATGTGACATCATATTGTTCTATTGCCTGCATAATACATGAATGGATGAACATTACGCTCCCGTGTGCCGTATCTTACCTGTCAACCTTGTCATCCTCTGTGCTGCTGTCGAGGTAGGCTAGGACGCGTCCTTCCAGGTAGGCCTCAATGGCCTGTCCATCAAGGTTTTCTCCACCACCCAGCAGGTCCAAGACCTGAGGACTTAGCAGCACTGCCTCAAAATCCCCTTCAAACAGGGACTGCAGAAGGGGGCCGGCCACTGGAAAGGAGAGAAGCAAAAGAAATTGACATCCCAAGATCCGACAACATGACAGCTTGCAAGATATGTGTTTAATTATGGGTGGCTTGATAAATATGGCTACGTATAAGAAAACCTTTTGCTTATCTAACACCATTAAGAACATGCTATTGTGAGTCCACAGTCTTTCCTTTGTCTGGTGCAGTCTCCTATTTCTTTGTAGAACAAGCATAAGCTTTGAAAGACATTTACTGTACAGCCCCATTGCTCAAGTCAACTCATAAAGGCCATGACAGTTGCATAGATTCAGAGTGGGCCTACTTTATTAGAATGAATCAACCTCTCTCATTATTGCAGTCCCAGATGCATTACCACACCGTGCTGGAGACAATGAAGAACCCCGCCGGAACGCAGCCTGCCTCGCTCCAACGCCCCCATTATCGCGACAACATAACCACGCTCATTTGTCTTATATTGTTTCTTGCATATTGTTAATATTACTCCATATTCTCATTAGGAAGATGAGCATATTAAACAATGCCTTGCAGGATTGAATTTGGGGTGTCTGTGAGTCTATGAAACATGCAGGCATGGGGATGTTCTAGCTGTTGGAAGGGCACCGTGTAAACAGGAGGAGAGAAAATATGTAGATAAAAAATCAAAATGAACCGTCTAAGTTTAAGACGAAGGTTGAGCACCTCTCCAGCTTTCATTAGTTCCTTATTTGAGCAGGGAGGCTGGCTGGGCTCATTAGCATTGATTGCATTGTGCTCTGCTGGTATAGAGTGAGGACAGATGAAAGGAGAAAGAGAGAGAAAGGGAATAACAGGCAAGCAGTGAGACTGGGCCTACATCAGCAGAGGACCAGAACACGTGAGGAAACTAAAACACTACTACAAACTGCCAACATGTTCTCGCTCACGCACACACACACGCACACATGTGTCCCGATTACCCCCCGCACCATCTGACTTTACTTCACTAAAGCCAGCAAACACAAAATAACAGTGGATTGGCAAGGGATGTGATATAGGACGTTTTCAAACATCTGCCTTTCTGTTTAACAATTCAGACAGCTAATACTTTCACTGGTGAGAGACCAAACATCTTCCACAGCAGTGTTTTTGTTACAAACAGCAAAAATGAAAATTAACCATCATGTCTAGTCACTCAAATAATAAATCTAAGAGGTTTGAAACCGATACACAATTTCAACTCAATGTGCACCAAATAAAAATATTTCTGGAATAACATTATCAATATGAATTTAATTAACTTCAAAGTATGTGGCTATGTAAAAGTCATATGCATACATCAATGTGAATATTGCTGGTAGCTAGCATAGTTCCTATTGATTTCCCCTCGCTTAATACAATTGCCGGTGTGCTTTAATAGGCAATTGTGGCCTGTGAGGTATGGAGATCTTTCACCTCACAACGAATCTAATGACACCCAGCGGCTGCAGAACCAAGCAAAGGAGGGAGGAAAGAGGGAGAAATGATGAGATGGAGACCGGCAGAGAGCGAGATGAAGAGCTTCACTATATGAAGGGGGAATTGAAAGGCCAGGGTCAGATCTCCCGCAGCCAGCAGCTAATAACATTTTAACGATAACATTGATTTCAGATTGGCAAATAGATAACAACGGGAGATCATATTCATAGATGTAAGCAGATATA
This sequence comes from Novumbra hubbsi, assembly GCA_016801125.1. Classification (NCBI taxonomy): domain Eukaryota; kingdom Metazoa; phylum Chordata; class Actinopteri; order Esociformes; family Umbridae; genus Novumbra; species Novumbra hubbsi. The sequence continues at coordinate 22,681 of JACXGK010002448.1, read as the reverse complement.
ATGTGGGAGAAATACCCTTGTTAATTTAGGATCAGGAACAAAATTATGTTCATGAGCTGTCTTCGCCAAGCCATGAAACACACCTATGCTTTTTAAAGTTTTGTCCTGAAGAGGATGTTAAGGCTATAATGTGGTAAGTGTGAGGCTTGTGGAGGGAACTCTGGCCTACTCGGTCAGTGGGTAGATGGAGACAACTCAGGACACTGATATGTTGCAGTGTACCTTCAAATAATGCAAAGCAAATTTGCGCAGGTAGCCCAGACATACCAGCAGGTAAGATAGCTGGAAACACAATTTCAATGCCCACTCTCCCCTGCAGAACACTTTCATTGCCCTATTTTGCTGCTGTGTGCCAATCTGGCCCAGTGATAAACTAGGATGTGTGATTTCTGCACTTCCTGAAAATGTATGGTACTTGTCCAGCACAACTCAAGCTAGGAAAATTTTACACATATGCTGTTTCAAATAAAGACATTGCAGAAGGGATCTCAGGAGAGTTCCGGCCTAAGTCAATAACATATAGTTAACATATATAGTGTACAATTTCCAGGGCATCCAAGCATTGAAAAAAGATATACTACAATTGTCAGTGAAAAAGCTTGAAATACACAGGCACAAGAACAGAGCAACAACTAGCATACTTGGTATCATTATAAAATCATAGACGATTTTAATTTGATAAAATGGATTAATATACTTAATCACAAAATAACTATCATAAAATGTAATGTCTGCATTGTCATTGTTCAGAGGAACTTGCATAGTGAGTGGTCGAGACTTGCGTCTCCATCAAAGTGGCTGGGATGCTTCGCCCCAATCACGGTGATGTCAATTGCACGTGCTTGTATTGAAGAAACAGTTTTGCGAAAAACCCTGTGGCTTTTTATGTCTTTGTTCTACTGTCGCAATTACTACTACTTGTGCCCCTTACAGTGTAGCAACACACCACTACCAATTAGATCACAGCTATCAACCGGAGTTCCAGCGTCTTTCGCTAACATTCCGCGTGTCTTTGGCACATGACAGTGCGCGAAATTATTAAAATGGTGGCTAAATATAATAGTACCCGGGCAAGTACTACAGTCGCTTTACGTGTTTTTGATAACCATGCCGCTACCTGTAAATAATGGTAGGAATAAGCAAGGTGCGTCCTCTTAACATCATTGGTTGCTCGCACCAACGACAGAAACCAGAGAGATCTGGTAAACGACTCCGCAACAGTAAGATACCTAGCTAATATTACCTGTTCAATTTTGAGCCAAGAAAACACAGTATATAACATTCTTGAACTTCCCAGTAGATGTGTAGTATGGATGAATTCACAGCCAATTTAATTTTCCCAGAAATTACTCCGTGTCCGATTAACGTTACGCGGGGTTCGATTGTAAACTGCATCGTTCAAAGCACACGTTTAAATTAAAACATAACTAATAACTGCACTGACTTGAATGGTAAACGAACTTCAACAATCCCATCAGGTATTCGTCCAAAATAATTATCGATGACATGATAAACTGCAGAATAGCCGAATTACCTTAGCCTTTGACGAAATGAGTAACAAGCAGAGGCAACTGCGAGTCATTCATTCATTTTTTTACCTACTGTAATCTGAGATCTGTATGATTTAAGATGTATCGTTGCGTGGTAACTTTACTGTACTAGTCACCTAACGCTGTTAGCTAGCTGACGTTAGCAGAACGTAGCCAACAACAAACTAGTCTGGTTTACGCTTCCCAACGTGCCAGGTACAATCCTCACAAACCAAACTAACTAAATCTATGCCACGTCCGAATAATGATACAACATGCTGACTGAGTAAATTAATAGATATGAATCGCTCACCTGCAGAGCTGAAAACATGCTGCTGCCATTCCGTTGCCTCTCTTGGTGTCAGAAAACCTCGGAGCACAGGAATCTGAGCGTCCCACACCATCCCAAAATGTGGTTAGAAACAGTTTTACAATGAAGTCAATACTGCTTCCAACAGGCACCAGCGTACTTGTAAATGTAATATATATCCTTACTGATATAAAGCAGACTATACCAACTCAATAATATACATTAATTCATTTCAATCCCATGTGCTGTGAGCGGCATCAGTGAGCAGCCATGACAGATATGCATTGCATCATGGGAAAGAAAATAGGGTTGGTCCCATGTGTGGCTACGCCGACACGCTCGACTAATACATTGATTACGTATGTCGCACAACAGAAAGTCGTGCTAGTACTTCACCCGACTTCAGCCGGTTTTAACAAAACCCGTTAGCTACATGAGATAGTCAGTAAACTGCCAGGTGAGGAATGCTTGGTCACACCAGCCTGTCTTTACATTTACTCGCTATTGAAGGTCACTGACATCGAGATGTTGAACCTAGACCCAATGATACTACCCAAAAACCCTAAATTATTTCTGAACTCATTGAAAAGAACGTTAACTTTTTAAGTTTAAGTTTTAAAATGTAAACTTTAATATTACACAAGAACAAAAATACTGGTTGACATCCTTAGTTCATGTTTGAAGTTATTGATTAAAAAAAAAAAAATCTGTAAAAAAATTATATTTGATGTGTGCATGAAATATGCCCCATTTAAGCTTCATTGAAGTTTGCATGACTTGTTATCAGTACTATCCTTTCCAACTTGAACCTGGGTAATACTATACCGCATCTTGTTCGGTAAGGAAGCGCGAGGCGACGGGTCGTGTTATTGTTACGTGCTCGCTCACATCATCATCTCCTCCATGCTTAACGGTGGGTACCACACATGCAGAGATAATCTACATCTCACAAATCACAGCAGTTGGAACCAACACTGTCACATTTTTAGATGACATTCGGTAGTGTTTTCTTTGCAGCAATTCCACCATACAGGTCTGATTCACGCAATCTTCTCTGAACAGTAGCTGTTGAGATTTGTCTCTTATTTGAACTCAGTGAAGCATTTATTTAGGCTGCAACCTGAGGAGCAGTTAATTGCGGATTTCAGAGTCTGGTAACTGAACTTATCCTCTGCAGCAGAGGTCTTCCTTTCCTGTGGTGCATTTTCTAAATACAATACAGTGCAATTGGAGAAACATTTAAGGGAAATGTGATTACATGCATAACAAAAAACTGTTTTATTATTATTAAGGGAATATTTTAAGGAATATCTTGTATGCGCCTAGACCAGGGGTCTCAAACCGGTTCCACGGAGGGCCGAGTGTCTGCAGGTTTTAGTTTTATCCTGTAAATTGGTTCCAGGTTCAGACCTAAATAACCAGATGAGGGTAGACCTAACCAATCAGTGACATAATTAATCAATCAAGTACAAGGTGAGAGTGAAAACCTGCAGACACTCGGCCCTCCGTGGAACCGGTTTGAGACCACTGGCCTAGACCATCCACTTTAGTTTTCCGAAATGCCTCGACAATCCACATTAGATTCAGACATGCCTGGACCATCTCAAACATCATGTGTGCATTATGGATTTATATGCACACCCCAAAAGTTGCTCTGACCTCTGACCTTCCATGGCCTGGGACTTATCTCTGTTGTGGAGAGAAGACCAACGTTTATGGAGGTTGAAAATTGCCAAATATTTTTGTATTCACAGCATAAAACTCACAAATATCAGTCGTGTTCCGTAAACACACAGCATACAATCCACATATGTAAACCGTGATCCGTAAATACACAGCAGAAAATCCATGATTGTAAACAACAATAAGTGTAGCACAGCATTAAACTTTCGAATGCGTTGTGAAAAATGTTCATATGTAAGTCACTATACACAAACTAATAATACCAGACTCTAAAATAGCATTTGTATAAATCCAACAAGATTTGTCAGTCAACACTTTCATGTTAGAATTGTCGAGTGTGCATCATGTTTTGCCTGCTAACCTGCAAAATGTTTAATGTATGGCTTAATTATTATTTTTGCCAATCTTCTCTGTTAACTTCTTGCTAAAGAAGTGACAGTTAGGACACATTTAGTTCATCCAGCAGTAGTTTATTTAAATGGTTTTTCAACAATAACTAGCAGGCATCCCATCATCAGAAGCTCCCTCCTGGAACCTACACCACTGAAGCCATTGTGGTGGTTCTGCACAATGAACAAGTCATTCGTTTTTCACCTGCCGCCTTCACATTCAACAGCGCCTTTATTCATGTCACCTAAAAATGGAGTGGAAGGTTGTTCAGTTCACCTGCTATTCTTGGGATGTCTATTCTCCCGAATAAACCGCAAATATACTAATAACCCCATTTTGATGCCAACCTAATTACCCACAGTTATGAAAAGTGTAGGTTATGAAGCAGTTACTTTTGCAGGTATTAATCAGGCTATAATAATTCAACAATGGTTTTGGATGAGGCCAGTAGCAGTTTATAGTTTAACAAATGCTATAGTAAAACATTACAAGAAGGGGTATTGCAGAAAACATATAGCTAGAAACAGCTAGTAAGTCTTAGCATAAGCTTGTCTTCGTCTCAGACAGTGTCTTTGTCTAAGGCACCGTTCCGAGCGTGAGGTCACCTGTCACCTGTTATATACCCAATACATTTTAAGACTATGTTTTCATCCACAATTCTTCATCCCATCCATTAACTCATTACATTAATTGTACTTGCTTCTTTCCAAACTGCAAGTCCAAGCTAGGAAGCCCGTGAGTCTGACGACCACAGCTAGCTGGCAGCCCTATATCCAACTGAACGATTTGCGAAAGCCTGATGAATCAAGGAAGTCCCAGCCAATGATGCCACATACCACGCCGGGCCAGTATGGAGCTCCCAGCCACCAGTGGCACAGTCAATGTTTGAACCTGGACTGTGCTGGACTGGCTCGCACAACAGATCTGGCAATTCCGTGTGCATTTTCTTTCCTGGTTGAATGGTTGGACGATAAAATACACCTTTAATTTCCTGTGACCATGTGGGTTGGGTCTTGTGATGACACCGACTTAATACCTTTCAGGCAATCTGTCATTTTTCTGTTGGGTCCTAGGAGGAACAGGATGAGTATTCTTCCTATTAAAATCACATGGATGATTAACCCTGATCATGCTAAGTGGTTCCTAGAGGAAGTACTGCGTGTTAGTGTGTGTGTGTGTTGTAGAGGTGCAGAGTAGGGGCAGGCTATGAGTTACAGTAAATGACTACAGGGCATCCATATGACTCCCACTAAAACCGGGAGCACTGTGCCTCAAATGATAGCGAGAGCTGGCGTTGCACTTGGCATACAATAGGTTAATTGGCCTCTATTATTGTTCCATCATTGTGGGGATGTGAACAGAAGGGAAGAACATGACCACTTAACACAACACTGCCGCTAATTATCAATTATCAGCAACGGTCCCACCACAGTCATAGCCTTTGTGTGGAGAGCCCCTCACACAAAATGTCTCCTCAAGGGTGGTAACTTTCAGGCACGTTAAGGACATTGACTCTCAATGAAAAATCATCCCATTGCTGACCATTTCGACTCACATGTCAATGGTTTACTCCAGTAATAATCTAACTACGTTGCTACCTGGAGATAGGGCCAGTGAGTAAGCCCACGTTTTGACCTTAGACCAAAACGACATCTAAATGATTTAAAGGCCCCAGCAACATGGTACACTGGCAGAGCTCATGGATTTCTTTTCTCCCCAATGAACAGGATGCTTTAGTCTGTTAGGATGTGCTTTCAAGACTCACCCTCCTCCTACTCTGTCCATAGTTCTCTTTTAGCATTACACTTATGAGAAGACTGCTTGAGCATGATAGGGAATTATTCACAGGTGAAGCCAAGGCCCTTTGGAGTGGATCTGAAGTACAAAAAAGATGCCACAAAGAATATAGCTTTTACACTGATTTATCTTTCCAGAGACTTGATTCCAATTTACAGACCTGTCAAGGATGAGCTACAATTCAACTGATGAGAGCTATTTTTCAAGACTTTGTTTCAGGGGAAAACAAACAAAAGATTTGCTGTTAAAGACAAACTCTGACACCTGCAGTGCACAGATGCTGTTTGATGCTCAGGCTGTCGAACCATACATCCAATGCTCCAACACGCTCAGTTCTCACATTGATTGCCAGAGCAGTGTGGAGAGGAGAAATCATTAAAAAAGACAACCCCAGACACCCTCTGTTAGTTTTTTTACTGCTCTATAAAAGCATACAGAGGAGGGGGTTTTCGTGCTTGGGGATATGATTACAAGGAGATGTTGACTTTCATTGTTCTTCCTGAATTATGTTTGTTTGGAAGCCTATCGCTGCTTGGCCTTCTGGTATTGGATGGGCCATGAAACATCTTAGTCAGTACAGCAGAAAAAGGCTGAGCTGGGCTCTTTCTTGTTTTGAAAGCAAGTCTGTGCACATTGCCGGATAACCTTGGCCAGACAACCTTGCTAGATAACCGATAAGCTGTGAGGTCTCCTATAAAAACAAATCAAGGTGTGCATGAATGATAACTCGATAACCCAATCTCAATATTACTGGTAAACTTAGTGTGTAAAGGAGCAATAATCATGCGCACACTGCAGCAGACGTTGGTTTGGACTTGACAGCTTGGGGCACCTTGTCCTAAAGCCTAGGGAGAGAACCAATAGAGGAACTTTACAATCTCCCGAAACAAAAAATGGTTTAGGCGGTTGGGCATAGGGCTAGGAAGCTCACCCGAAAACACTATGTTACTGCACAAAAACAAGGGAGCTGACAGAAAATCACCCCATTGTGGCTTCAGAGGAGCCGTACGAATAAATTAGCAACCTGAATTAAGATTTTAATAAGACCTAAAACATGCGGTTGGTCATACAATGTTTGAAAGAAAAACCACAGGTAAACATGTTTAATGCGTGTATGTGAGAGCAGATGCACTTGTCCAGGTTACGAACTGACAAGCGTTTGCTCAACAATTCTCTATCAAGTCAGGTAGGAGGCAAACAACAGTGGGTGGCTATGGGGGATATATATAACAAGTATATAACAAGCAGAAGAAAATAATATTGCTAACCTACAGTATGTTGAAAATTCAACAGTAAAAGCACACTGGGCACCAACTGTTACATAGTTACACTATTTAGGCTTAACGTGTAAAGGATATGTAAACCGAAAGTGTGAATGGATAGTTACAATTGTCCCAAGAAGCTTGAATTCCATCTTGCCTACAGATGTAAAAATGTTTACACATTAATGTCATGGGCAAGAATTATTCAATCCCAATGTACCCATAAGATCACGAGCTAGCTCTGTGGCATGTTAGCAAACATACAGTGCCAGTCAAAGACCAACAAAGTAACATTTGAACAATGAAAGAAGAGGCTGACAAGATCGTTCCTGTATTTTGAACTGGTCCAAAACTGACCACGGCCTGAAACCAAGCAGATCCATCACTATCAGAAATTAAAGGAAACCTCAAAAAGTGTGACAAAGTGCAATGTACAACACTACTCTTAATCACAAGCAATATGCAGGATCCCCTTAATCCTAGAACACAAACTAACAGTTAGTTACACCATCAATAAAGTCAGGTATATTTTACCTGATGTAACATTCCGGATAAAAAATATAATCAAATATATCAAAATATATTCAAGTATAGCAATTGAAGTACTCTTATTTTCCCCTGTACAAAAAAACACATCTCATGAAACCACAATCGCGTGAATGAAAATCACTCAACGTTAGTGTTCTAGGGTTAAAAAAACACAGCTGTTGCAGAAAAACAGACAAAAACCTTTATTGGTTTTAAGAAGGCATTCAATGTTTAAATTAAACAGTAATAGAGGATAATTGAAACCTTGTGAATTCCACAGAGGGTGTTCAACCTTATTAGGAAGGTTAAAAGTGAATTTCACTATTTTAAAAATGATTGTAACATGTCCCAAGACAAACTTTATTCCATGGAGCCAGGTCTTTAAATAGCCATTACAAACAAAGAAAATGTGTCTACCACTATTTTAAAAACAAAGAATGAAGTGATTCTGCGAATGCATGTAAAAAATAACCATCTCAAAATCATAGTTCATTTTACTTGAAGGTAATAAAATAAAAACTTCTCATGCTGGCCAATTACTTCAATAGATTTTTTGATTGCAAAAATCATAACGTTCAAAGACAACTGAAGAATTTATATTAGTTTATCTTGGCTTGTAGACTTTCAGACAGCTTCTAACCAGACTATCGAGACTAACGAGACTATCCAGTCTTAGACTCAAAAACTCTAGTATACAGCCCTAAAGTTCAGACTCTACAAATGCAATTTCAGGCTCCTTTGCCATGACTCTGAAGCATCAGAAAAATGAAGACGGGTTCTTACAAATGGTCTAATGGGGTTTAGTGGCCATTTCAATGGGGTGGTTATGTGACCCGGGTACACTTGTAAGAAAAAATATCACGCATTAAATTATACATCAACATTAGCAAGAGGGTAACACATTGCAATGTGTTCATGAGAGAACATTTGACTGAAACGGCATCCAACTCTGTTCACCTTCCAAAATGTTGTCTTGGTCTAAAATCTGGATCACTAACAATTTAAACCCTGGTCTGTATAACCTATAGGGTAACCATGTATCTTAAATACCACGTTGAGAGAAATTCTGTGTTAAGCTTTACACACCATGCATTTTCCAGTGGCCATATATCCCACTACTTCACGGAGGTATAAAACACCAGATAAATAATGCATAGTGGGAAGGCTAAACCACAGAAGTGCATGCAACAAGCTGTTTTCCACAACATAATCCCTGTGAATCCAAGCTTGCTGTGCAAGAGCCTCATCAGTCACTACCAAAGGCAGAGCTCTAACTGGGAAATGGATAACAGGAGTAGAGAAGGTTCCAGATTGTTAATGTTGCTCAGTCTTCATGTAAAAGTTGGGAAAATAATAAATACCTACCGAATCAAGATGTCTGTTAGTATTTAAGGTGTTTTATAAGTTTAATGCACAGATAAGCTCTAAACAGATGACTAACAGAAAGCTGTGGAGGGCTAAACTTACACTAAAACACATCTGCAAATCCATGAATTGCACCCGCTAAGACAGACAAAAAAGCATAGCCAAATACACTAGTAACTTAAATCTATATGTTACTCATATAGACATTCTGGTTCCTTGCACTTGTAAAAGGCTTTGGGCTTTCCATGTCACTTTACAGTAGCAACAATTACTCTGAGATTGATCGCTTACTGTACAATGTTCTCAAATAACACTTTATTTTGTAAAGAGTTTGAAGTCCAAATGCTGTTCGAAAACTCAGAAAAAAGCATTCGCACAAATCAATCCAAATTTTTAAGCTCCATTTAATGTCTTACCAAAAGTAGCATGTGACTGAACTGGGAGTAAGGAAAATAGAAAGTGCTTTTTCTTTTACTAGAATCAACATAAAATGGATCAAGAAATTTCCCACCCAAACAGAGAGGAATGATCAGTGTCTAGTGATGAAAATAATCAGCGAATTAACTTTCAAAGTATTTGGTGGTATGCTGTCACTGTAGATAAAAGGCACATAGCAGCTTTGTATCTTAGCAGGATTGTTGAACACGCACAAAAGAACATACATGCACAAGCCTTCGCATATCGGTACATATCCCAAGCACATCTTACATACACAGACATATCTACATAATCAGATAAATGTATATATCCCGGGAAAAGTAAAACAGGTTGCATTTATTAAACTTGCATTAAGATTTAGTGAGGCAAAAAAAGATAATCCATAGCATTTCTGAACAGCCTGTAAAAAGGGTAACAAGTAAATATAGCACTTAAGAATTTCAATTCCAGCCTTTATTGAAGTTTACAGAATCCTGTAGAAATCAAATAAGCGATGTCAATGGGCAACCAGAAGATTTCTCAAATTCAGGTGTATGTTTTATTTTATTTTAAATAGTATCCTTGAAGAATGACCAATATATTCTTGGTTACAACTGTCCTTGCGCTAACAGTCAAAAATATGGAAATTAACATTCAGTAAACATTCTTCTCTAAAGGTAGGCTAGTTCCCTTATATATTCTGTGATTTCCTCTGTCATTATGTATACATAAACAAGTTTAATAACATACCAATCAGTGGTTATTTCACAATTGAAAAAAAAGCACAAAAAGTTTTACACTCTTTTACAGGTAAATAAAAGATTTGTTTGTCGACTGTTTCCTTAAGGGCATAGCATAGTTCAGAGTTTTTTTGTCTTATTTTTGTTGGTTTGTAAGCGGTTTCATTCTCATGTTTTTTGTCCTCTTTTTTCAGCTATTACATAATTAGATTCTTACATACAAATATTGACAAAATGGTGGCTTGTGCTTCGAAGCCGTCAAAGTCTATTTAATAACTATAGTAATAGTTGAGAGGAGGAGGGGCCCCTGAGGGTGGAGGGCGTAGATGGAGCTGGAATCATAGCGGGCCTTCACTGCAGGGGCCGTCTTGACTTCCACCGGGCTTCTCGGCCTCCTGATTGGGCAGCTCCTTGATCATAAGGGCGGCACTCTTCTCAGAGAACTCCTCCCCGTCTGGCTCCAGGCCATCAGGGCAGGGTAGCTTCAGCAGCTCCTCTCGTAGCTGGGCTGTGTGCCTCTGAAAAGGGGATGGGGGACACTGTTACCACATGGGGCTCTGTTCAGACCTGCTGTACGTGCTGTGATGAGGCATGGACCATGACTACAAAACAGACCTGCTGTACGTGCTGTGATGGGGCATGGACCATGACTACAAAACAGACCAGCTGTACGTGCTGTGATGAGGCATGGACCATGACTACAAAACAGACCTGCTGTACGTGCTGTGATGAGGCATGGACCATGACTACAAAACAGATGTACCCTTCACCAATACATTTTACAAGGTCTGTACTGGCAATGCTCTTCCAAACCAATAGAAATAATCAATACCGTTTCTCATTAAATTTTAGTTCTGTGACAACATTGTATTGATACACTGACACCAGCATTTATTAATGCCAAATAGGCAAAACTGTGTCATTGATTCTGTGTTTTTATTTCAGACTGAAAGGCACAAAAAGGTGAACACTGAAAAAGGAAGGTGACCCACTGTATTCCTCAAAACAAATCATTAATAAATGATTATATCATTGCCCAAGTATCATGATAATAAAAATACTTTGTGCACACATTAATCCATTCCAGTAGTCCTTTAAAAGCAAAATACAAGTTCCTTTCGCAATGAAAGTGTTGACAACCCACACCATATCTAAAAGGAAAAAGGTAAAGAATAATGTGTGGTAAAACTAATTCCTAATTCCAGGACTTCTATAGCTTCTAGCTATATGCCAAGGAAAGAGAACAGGCATGTAGATCCCGGGACAACACAGACCATTTTGGCCCTGCTTCAAAACAACACTGAGCGGCTTGCTGCAGCCCCTCTACATCCATCAGGGTGTCCAGAAGATTATTTACATCTGGTATTAATTGTGGTTATTAATGGGCAAAGGTAGAAAGGCTGGCGGCCAGTGAGCTGAATAAAACAGGACTGGGCCCTTATCTGCTCCTCCACGGCCACTACTTGAGACTGTCAGAGTGGGGGGAGGGAATGCAGCATGAATCAAGCCTTTACACCATGTATAAACACCAGGGATTTCAGCCCTGAGCTACCAATTCAGAATTCATTACCACAAAACAGGGACTGTGTGCGTTTGTGCGGCTATGTGTGAAGGTAAGTGAAAGGGGGGTGGGCTTGGTTGACTGCGGTGAAGGACAGAGTTACGGCACACGGCCTTCTACGGCGGGACGGTATGCACCTTTAACGCAGCGGCGTGATGGGACATGGTGCGTCCCACTCTCTTATCGCTGCTGTATTGCTGGATGTCTGCAATCCACTCCTCACACTGCGCCATGACTTCCACCCGCTTCAGGTAGAAGTGCTTGTGGATCACCTGGGGATTACAAGAAAACAGCCACGTGACAACCTCTAACACAGTGTTCCTGCAGAGCATTCATACTGGAAACATCTGAAAGGCCGCACGAACAAAACCAAACGTGTCAAGTCACACGCGTTGTGGCTCAAGCGGGTTCATCCCAATGGAGTGCCATGCGCACCTTTAAGACTCACCTGCCAAACTTGGTTGTAGAAAATGAAAATGACATTTTCAAAACTTGACAGGGATGTTGTTTTGGTATTTTAAGTATATTTCAGAAGAATTGCTTTACATTAGAATCTGCAATGACACAGAAGTTCAGGAAGCTAACAAACCTGTTATTGCGGAAACCAGTTTAATTGCATAATCTTAAAAGTAGATGTCAAATAAATTGGGAGATTTCTAAATTGCACGACCAGACCAGGAAAACTCAGGATCCTAGATAGAATGCATGAAATACACAGGACCTGACAATGTCTAAGAACCACGATCAGAGTAACAAGCATAATTCAATCAATCTCGACCTTTGTTCTGCCTTCAACAAAATCCTAAAGTAACATTTCAAAACCGTTGTCTTATGATCCAGATTATGGAATGGGGATATGAAAGCCATCTTTGGAAATAAAATCCCCTGAAATACCCAATAATTCCTAAAGTAAAGGACAAAGAGGAGTGAACGGACACTGAAACTAATACCAACCCTCTGTTAGGCATTATTTCTGATAAGGGAAGGCTCCGGGCCTCTCAGGTACCCCACACCCACCCAACTGCCCACCCCAACAGTTCTACCAACACACTCAGAACTTTTCCAAAGCTGTTGGGAGACCAACTTCCAAAAGTTCTCCTCTGCAGCAGAAAGCAGCAAAAGGACAACTGGTGATACACCATTGAAGAGTAGAGTTAATAAACAAGCACCATCTCAAGAGAAGTTCTCTGATGTATCCCATGACTGGAAGTTATCCAGGTTTGCACCGAGCCTGAGTTGCTGGGTATGAATAGGAACATAACTCCAAGGGGATAAGCAGACCAACAGAAAGAACCTGCAGGCTATTAGATCTTCAACAAAGTAGACCTACAGCTATCAAGACCCAACCTCAGTCATGAGCTTATTCCAATTACTACAGTTTATTAGAGTTTTATCTGATGGAAGTAGTGTAATCAGACAGCTGGATGATTGCTGCTAGGCTGGGAACGTTATACACTATGGCTACAGGATTGAGCTGATCCAAAAACAGTGCTAAATTAGTGCTGTCAAAGTTAAGCTGGCGTGGCTATTTACTTTGCCAGGTAAACAAATTAGCCACCAGCTACAAAGGTAAGAAGACCTGAGGGCTAGAATTGGCCCTCCACTGAGGTTTATTAGACGCTAGATTAGAACAGATATAGCAGAGTTTTGTGGGGATCTATACAGTCCTAATTATTGGAATGTGGCTGTGCATAGTAACGTCTGAGGCATGGTCGGCAATATACTTTCTAGGTCAATATCACTTTCTCCAACCTGTGGGGTCATCGAGGGGCCGTTACTCGGACTGTCTGACGTTGTGGCAGGCCTGTACCATGGTGCTCACCAAGGCCCTCTCACACAGACTGTGGTCACCAAGGCCCTCTCACACAGACTGTGGTCACCAAGGCCCTCTCACACAGACTGTGGTCACCAAGGCCCTCTCACACAGACTGTGGTCACCAAGGCCCTCTCACACAGACTGTGGTCACCATGGCTCCCTCACACAGACTGTGGTCACCATGGCCCCCTCACACAGACTGTGGTCACCATGGCTCTCTCACACAGACTGTGGTCACCAAGGCCCTCTCACACAGACTGTGGTCACCAAGG
>JACXGK010002447.1:12053-54565 GCA_016801125.1 Novumbra hubbsi | reverse complement strand
TATAGACAGAAATGTTGGCATACACACCCAATAGACCTTTGCAGATCAGTCCTGATGGAATATATTCATATAATAAACGTAAAATGGACAATGGTAAAGGTTAGATTGGTAAGAGATAAGGTTAAGAAAATAGTTGGGGGTTACAGTTAGGATTTAATATAGGTCTATTGTCCTTTCTTGCTCAATTCAAATGCAAGCTGTGCCCTTTCCCAATTTAAAATGCAGTTTAAGTCAAATGTGTCCATTGACTCCAAACAAGAGTGGGTGCTATATAAAAAAAAATTTTTTACATGCAATTTGTTTCTATAATAAACCTTTTCAGTCGCTTTTCTACTCCTATAGACCTGTGACTGTTGTTAAGGCACTCATCGAATCCTAAGGACCTAACAAAAGTGAACTGTTTTAGTACTTTAAATAGCAAATCCATAGTACCCTGGAGAGGATGTCTTAAGTTCTTATCTATAGAAAGATAAAAGAGATCAGATTAGTTTGAAGTATGAAGATTCTTTAGATATTAGTATTCATAAGTAGGAATCCAGCTGTTGGTTTTTGTTTTGATTATCATTACAGAAATGTAAGTAAGAAAGAGCTTTTATTAGTTAAAGCACCACAACAGGGTTTCAACTGTTACATGCCATCGATCTCAAACATACTTCTGGTTACATCCCAATTTATAGCCATGGCAACCCAGTATTTTACAGCAGAGTAATGTGACTTCAAACAAACTGCAAACGGATGTTTTGTTTGTAATCTAAACGCATTTAATTAATAACAAAGTGTGCGTTCATACCATAATTCCACACAAATATAAATTAGTACATTTTAATTAATGCACAGAGAAGGAAGGCCCTCTCACACACACTGCCCATGCACACACACACACACACACACACACGCATTTTCTTTGAACGGATTTCAATCCAACCAGGATTATAAAACCTGTATACAGACCATAACACAAACAGACACAAACCCTTTGAGTCTGATTCCATTACTGATCACAAGACTACATCAAATGGACTCTCCAGCTGTGCTGTCTTCTTTGAATAACCCACTTGGCAATCCATCTGAATGTATCTTAGACAAAAGAAGAGGAGACATTGAGGCTAGTTCAGAGTACTACACTACAGGGGGGTTGGGGAACAGTAAAAATATTAATGCTACATCAACTGGAGAAATTCTAAGTGTTATCTTAGGCGCATGAAGTTAGTAAAACACATTTGCTCAGGGGCCTAAAGTCAGTTGAAGGTGTATATTCAGGGACCAGTATGCCAAGCTGTTCTGCTCTGTGGGCTATAGCCTGTGGGCTATAGCCTAGCCAAGTCACATCCAGTTAATTGAATGGGATTCAATAAAAGGTATGATTCATTCCCATTTTATTTTCCAGAAAACAATTTTATCTCCAGTCTTTTATAGAGATATTTATTGATGTAGCACTCACGTGTCTCTGTCTGTCTCTGCTAAATAAACTCGTGGGAATGGTAAAATCCCAAACCCGGAGAAAAAAAAGACCAATAAACTGTCATTCCAGTTGCTATAAACTTAGCACTGTCCTGTATTTTATAGCAGCTCCATTGTGTGCGTGCATGTGTGCACGTGTGTCTGTGTGTGTTTTTTTTCCGGTGTGCAGTCCAGACAGAGAGAAAATAAGTCATTCATAAGGTATCTCGGTAACCTCTAACCCCTGGTTTAATTACAGAGCCGGCCCGGCGACGGTTTCATTTCATCTGCCTGTCTAATGAGACCCGTGACGAGAGCAGGGCGGACGACGGCACAGTGCCTGGTCACAACGCTGGACACATGACACAACCCACACAGCGTTGAACGGCATGGAGGGACACCTGTCACATGCCTTGGGACATTTGTTTATCCTTCTACCTCTCTCTCTCTCTCTCTCTCTCTCTTTCTCGTCCCCGTTCTTAATCTCTCTCTTTCATTCCCTCTTGCTGGTTCTTTGAATACATCTCTGTCTTTCCCTCCTCCTCCCTCTCTTTTTCTCCCCTGTCGTTCTTTCTCTCCATCCATGGCTCTCGTCCGTCTTACCGCCGTCCCATCGCGGCGGGCTTTAATTCAAGCCTTTTCCCATCCCTTCCGACACCACCCATTCCTGCTTGCTAATCTTTCCCAAGCCATGTGTTTCCCCTATTATGAATGTAACCTCCCTCTCAACCAGTCTTGGCTGTAGACTGTCCTTAACTCTGCTTAGCCGTCTTCTGTTTCTCTCCAACCCTCCCTGCGTTCCTCCCTCTGTTCACCCAGGCCTGTAATAGCTCCAGTAAGATGGAGCCCTAACCATTTTGAACAGACACATTTGCATTCAGCTTTCTGGGTGCAGTCTAACCCAATTAGGACACAGTTAGTGAAGCTATCTTTCACTTTTCTCTCTCACTCTCTCTCTGTCACTACTTCACCCCCCCTATCTCGCCATTTTCTCTCTCTCTCTCTCTCTCTTTCTCTCCCTCTCTCACACACACACACAGATGCACAGACGTTCCAACACAAAACCAAAATGTGCAGACTTAGCCTGTTGCGACAGCGATGTCCCTGTCAGTATTGAGATCCCCCCCGGTCTCCATGGAAACCCAGCTGCCACATCAACACACCTGCCAAGCACAAGACTTTACCCAGAATGCTCCAGGCCTCTGGCATTCCACCTGTCCACTTGGTTTATTGCACATAAGGCCACTGGAAATGCAAAGCACATATATGCCACAGCCTATCCATCTACACACACGTTACTCTTAGCTACATGACGGAAGGCAAAACATACACATACACAGTAGACTAACAAATACAAAAAGATGGAAAATGTGCATGCTGTTTAACCCAGACAGACACCATTGAGAACAAATGCTTCACTACCGCGATGGCATCACCAGATCCGAATCATAAGGTTGCCTGATAGATATCACAGAATGGAATGAAATTGAAAGTAATACAGTGATGCACAGAGACACATAAATGTATATTGTGTCTCGGATCTGTCTCTCGGCATCTGTGTGTGTGTTCGTTTAAGAATGTCAGCACGCATTGGCCCTATGTCTGCGTAACAGTGTGCTTGAGTCGCCCGGAAAGTTGCCAAACATCAACTGCCACAGAGAAAGCCACGATGAGAAAGGTGTTAGCAAGGCCAATCCCCGTGGGTCTCTCAGTACTACAATATAACCAGCTCTTTAACACACGGAATCAATACAATCTGAAAGGTTTTCCTCTTCTGCTCTCTGTGGGCTTGAAATAACGACAACCATTTCATATAGGCAAATAATGCAGCGGAGTACAATATGTTCAGCATCTATAACACACACACACACACACACACACATTGGCACACAAACAAATACAAGCAGGCGCACACTGCATTGAAACCCACATAAACACACCGACGAGCACGCGGATCGACATCGTTGGCGACTCAATTCTGGACGATCTTTGCTGTAACCATTGCCACATTTAAAGAAACAATCCCCCCATTGTACGCTGGCAGATCTTTATCCCGATGCGATCAATATGAATTAGAGATGCGCATCACCTCAGCAATTCTGGGCAATTAACTTGTTTTGTTTTCCGGAAGAGGCCCATCCTCTGAGTGCATTGCCAAAAGGCTTCATTAATGGCAGAAGCAGGTCTAGGTCTCTGGATGAGCTCCCTCCTAGCTTCACCCTGTACTACCCACACCATGCCCAGTCATGCTTACAAAGTGCCCCGAACCCCCGATGGCACACGCAGCAAATATTGACAGTGTCAACCCCGGGACAAGCCAAGTAGAATACACCCTGGCGAAAGAGGCATCTGTGGCTTTAAACGCAGCATGGCAACGGGGAGGGGGGGGGGGGGGGCAGTGACACCAAGGGAGAGGAGTCAGTGAGCCCCTGAACAAACATATTCTCTCTGCTTCTCTCTCTTTTTCTCCATTCATTCACTCTTTCTGATCTGGGTCTCCCCCTGTACACATTTATTTCTCGGTGCTTCTGTCCCTCTCCCTCAATCCTCCATATATATCTTGTTCACTTTCCCCATATCCTGTCACCCCTCCTGCACGGGAATAAGACTGTTCCTAGCTCTGCGGTTCCCGTTATCCATCTCTCTTGTGTAACTTTCATCCTTCTGCCATTCCATCAGTGTTCATTTTCGTAAATTGATGAGCAAATTATCTGACTAGCTAGCTAATTTTATTGGTTGTGTTAGCTACATACCGCTACTTGATTGAGGGTTAAAAATAGCTAATTGTGTCCCCATCTTCTCAATCCAGCTTGCCCTAGATATCAGGGATGTCAGTTGTGGTGGCCAGCCGGATTTGCACCACATTCTATTCCCGGTTATTTAGTTTGCCATAGTTCTGTAAGTTAGGTAAAATGATCATTCACATGTATTTGTTAATCTTAAAACCATGAATACATTCAATTATGTCTTTCCAGTAATCTATTTGAGAGTTGCAATAGACACTATTTATTCAACAGTTGCAACAAACACTTTTAACTGAAGTCTAGATGAATTTGTTTAAGTGGAAGAGTGAAAATATGAAGCTGTGTATCCCTAGGCCTGAAAGAAGTGAATAAAGGCATTTATGTAACCAAGCTGAGGGGGAAAAATTAAAATGGGACTAAAATACATGACCAAAGTTAGATTAAAATGTCCTGAATATTCGTCGACTAAATGAACACTACACTAATAGAAGGCTGTAAAATACCTGCAAACATAAACACCGGATCCCACAAATATTGTGAAAAGCAATTTTTCAAATGTTTTTTTCTAATCATATTTGGACACATGGATTTCTGAGCTTTCTTCCAACCATATTTACTGAAGGTAACCCAATTTAAGAAATCACAATAAAAATGACTTTGAAACCATGAATACAGAAATAAAATAAAAGCAATGTCTTATGTAGAAGATATTAGCACACCCCTAACTTTACCATCACATAAAATTGCTACAATTAGAATCAAAAGCACTAAAACTGGTACAAAGACAATGGCACACCATCTCATCAAGTCTAACTTGCCTGAAGATGCGCAATGTGCCTGAGGTAACATTAGACATTATAAATGACCTTATTCCTTATTCTTTATTATTTACAAATATTTTAGTAAGACTACACATTGTTCTTTGAACAAACATTTGGAATTTATTTTGAAATAATATTTTTACTGTTTAGCCTAATTTTCAGTGATATGATTACTTTGACAAATACAATAATGCAAACACATTCTCTTAAGGGTGTGAGTGTGTATTAAACGGGATTAGTGAATACTATTGTGAACAGGTGCATAAGCCAATCACCCAGTGCAGCTGTGCTGTATGTTGCAATAGATACAAAAAAAACGATTGCACTCTAAGAACCGAGGTGCTAAAAATAACACAATGTGGGTTGTTTTTAACACATCTCTGTGCCTAGATAAGGACAACACAGTTTGTGTTATTTCTAACACACTACATTTGTTAACCTATGCAACCCGGCATTTGTGTAAAAACATTTGTTTTAAGAGTGTGCCAGTTTAAGGCAATTTATTGTGGCCAAAAAATAGTGTTCTCACCATTGTTGGAGAAGCATCTACCAACAAACCCCTGAAACCAAAAATATGCCACACAAGTCTTGTCAGTAGGATATGAAGCTCAAATATAATATTACTGTCCATTAGGGGCGGGGGAATATATCTTATTACTTTCTTTGGCGATCCGTTATCGACAGACTAGCGCCAAATATCAATATTTGTATAAACATACAGGCATTCTTCATGACACCTCGTGGTGACGCTTAAAAAATTAATCACATTAAACTTGCGTTGAAGAAATAATAATAAAATAATGACGGGCAGCGAAAGAAGTCTAAGAAACTCATAGAGGCATCGTTATCTATTAAATCAAAGGTATGGGCCCACTTCTGTTTTTAAAACACTGACACACTGGGAAAATTAAATAGATGAAGACTACGCGATCGGTCAGAACAGTCTCGTGAAAGTAAAGTACACAGGCAACATAACAAACATGGACAGACACCTTGTTCGTCATCAACCTGAAGTTGTCGTGGAGAAAACCGCAACTGGAAGTCAGCCGATGGCTTCCGGTATTACTGTCGCTTGATTTAATTTGACTTTCGCCCGTGAGGTGTTCACGGAAATTAAGGTTGTCGCCAAATGCTTCAAACACTTGAACCAAGATATGCACTACTGGGTCGAAAATATTTTACTAAAAAAGATATTCTAGCATATTTATACGAGAGAAAAGGTGGAGAATGCAAATCAAAATGCTGAGAGAGTTGCACTCAAGTGGACTTCTACCACCAAGTCTACATGACCCTCAATGCTCATTTGATTCACAACCCCCAGAGTCACTCCCATACGTGTTAAAGAAGGATATAGAGGAATGCATGTAGTCGTTACTGACAACGCATCGAATATGCCTATAGCTGTTGAGTTGACTGGATATCAACACATTGGGTCTTTATCCTATAATACAGAAACGTGAGTCACAGCGCGCCATAAAACTGACAGCCATTGCTCAATTGCTTGTGAAATCTCTGATCGTTTTCGGCTTCTTACACAGAAGTACCATAAAGACAACCAGATGACGCTGGACCTTCCACAACGCCAGCTCATAACGGATGTTGTCCGATATAACAGCGTCTATGAGATACTCTCGTAGAGCAGGAGATCCGTGCTGTGTTGTTTCTCGGGCATGGACAACTTTTTTCCTAAAAGATGTTTTGGGTATTTTATTGTTTCAATGACAGGACAGTGGGAAGGAGAGGCTTGCAAGACAGGTATGTCAAGGAAGGAAGAGCAGAAGGACACAGTTGACGGAGGCAGGGCTCAAATGCCAGTAGCCTGGTGTTGGGAGCTTACAGGGGCCTGGCCTCCAATTTAATAGGGGCTCTCAGACCTGGCTGTATAGAGCCTTAACATAATGGGCATGAGTATCAATTGGGCAGAAAATGACGCTCAGTGTGTTTGTCTGTGTTGCTCTTCGACTTAACAAAATTGGATAAATGGATGAATCCTTGTATTTTTTATCTAAGTAGCTTGTACAGGCAAACAGTATTGTCTGTTTGGCTTCAAAATGGTTTATACTCCAAAATATGACATGCTGTACAAGCCCTCAAATAAAAACACAACACAATTAAAGCAGCACTGTTACAGAGTGGGCAAACATTCCTCCCACTTGATGTTTACAGACACATGTACAGCTACAATGAATAACTTTAGCCAAATGGTGAAACACCATCTACTGAATTTAGGGGTGTACCTTTCTTGGTAAACATCTCCAGTGAGATTTTTTCATTTATCTGAAAACAGTGTTGAAGTAAAAATAGTCCAAGTATGTAAAACAATTCCAGGGATTGGATTTACTTGTGCTTTCCGTTTGACTTTGTCAAAGCAAGATCTCGGGTGCCTCATGTTTTTAAAATGATGTGTTAAAGAGTAAAGGTATAAGGAAGCACATTTCTGACAATTTTACCGGACTATCAAATGTGTTTAAGATGTTGAGTAAATGTAGACTTCTGAAAATGGCATGGATTGGATGTCATATTAAGAATTATCTAACAGGCAGTAGGCTGTGTAGTTCACTCTGTAGTTCACTGTGTCCCTGCGTAAGGTGTCCTACAGGGATATATTATAGGTCCAGTACGTTTTAATATCAGTACAAAAAATAAATAAATACGACGTTACTAACCTTAAGTGATTGATGCAGATGGTCCTGTGTATACATTACTGTTAAGATAAACAAGGGTCTTTTAAAGCTTTGATCCGCCATTCAATACCGCTTCCAAATTTAGTATATGCACTGCCACATTCGTTTTAGCATTTCAAGTTCTAAGTTTACCTAGACATGCATCTCCCCCTGGATAAATGCTAACTGAGTGATGAAGATGGACTGTATGTGGCCTTCAGACAAAAGTCTTATATAAGATAAACAAAAAACAAGAATGATGCAGCTCCACATCTACCGTCATGGGCAAGGTGTTTGTAAACCTCCATGCATAATGACCTGTCTGATGTTTGATTAGGATTTGTTGGGATTAAAATTAAGTATTTCAAAGGTGAGTGTGTTTCTAACTTGTGGTTAAAGGTTTATACTAGGTGTTTTGGCATACATGTTAGGTAATTTAGGTGAGTGTGTGTGTGACTAGTCTTCATGCCAGCTTGTGCCAGTTTGCATGCCAGTCTATAAAAATCAAGCTTGTGGCAGGCCGTAAGCCAATACAGCAGGGGTAAGCCATTCTGCAGGCTCTGTGTTTTCTGATGAGAGGGCTTCTGACAGGAGAGCCTGTAGATGTGATGATTAGGCTCCTAAGCTTGTTTGTCAGTGTGTTACTCAGTAGGAACCAGCCAGCCAACCAGATCGCTCCTGACAGCCCTGCCCAGTCAGAATTAAAATATCAGCCCTAACACAGCAGAAAGAGGGAGAACTCTGACATGACCACACACACACCTACACACACACATCTGTTGATTATCGTAGGGATGGGACAGGGAAAGGAGGAAGCCAGCTCGGCCCAGAAGAAGATAGAGACTAAGGCAAATAAAGGGACTGGTGAGATACAGTGCAGAGGAATCTAAAGCCTCCTATTTGGAGGAGAGAGAAGAGACAGCAGGTGACGAAGCCATGAATGGATGGAGGAGGGCACGAGGGGCGAGTGTGAGATTAGGGAGGGAGGGGGACGATGCTGGAGGGGGTGATGCCGGAACAATGGCCTGGTCAGGGTGAACTCATCCAGGGATGACCAAGCTGTTGCCCGGCCCTGAGTAAAAATGAATCAAACACACATTCATCTCTCTCTCTTACACACACACACACATACACTAACACACACAGAGGAATAATGGAGCACCGAGAGTGTTGTTCTAAGGACACCAGGGCATAGAAATGACCCCTCAAGACCGCATAGCCCTCCAGCATTTCACAGAACAGTGAACCTCAGGGTGTGTCTGTCTCAGAGAGGGAATGAGCATGCATGTACAGCTTCAATTAACACAATAATACCATTTTACATCAAAGCCTTTTTACCCATGTCAGACCACTCTCGAGTGCTCGGACCTTTCAGAGATTCTCCCCAGCTTATCTCTTTTCTTTCCATATGTTCTTGTTTTCGTTGTCCACCACTGCCGGAGGGAGTGCATCGTCATTAGCGTGAATTCATCTCATGCATTGTTTTAACCAGATGTCCCCGTCCGCCGGTGCATGGGTTAATTGAGCGAGCTCTCCTCTCTTGCATTCCCATCATCCTTTATGCACTGTGAACCCACAAGGTGCCTGCGCATCCACATAAAGGGTCCACACGGTACATTTTACGAAATCCCCGCACGCCAGGAAAAACGCCACATAATCGACCCCTCCCGGATTTTATAATTAAGTCTTGCAGAGGAGAAGCAGCAATGAGGAACGCACCCCATTTGAATGAATGGACTTCCGTTGGAAAACATATGGCCTGACACATTGGGTCTGCACCCGATTAAAACAGGGCAAGTCACCAGGAAGCACATCTAACGTTGACATTCCAATGTATGTCAAAAGCACGTACACTCCCCTTCCGCTACCAGCTGGACCAGTGTACAGCAGGGGCGTCACCATATCTAGTCTGACATTATCCAGCTGGCATGATAAACACGTGCACGAGTAGAGCCGACAAGGGCTCCGTTTTTATGGCGTAAGTTGTTTACATTGTGCCGGGTTGCAGGACATATTTGCAGAACCCCCAGGAAAGCCTGCTAGGGGGCCTTTTGATTCCACGCAGCGTAAGCTTGTGTGCAAAAAATACATGTGAACGAAGCATAACGCCTTGATGTCCAACAAATAGGTCAAATACAGTGCAACCGGAAAGTATTCACAGCACTTCGCTTCTCCCACATTTTGTTATGTTACAGCAGTATTCCAAAAGGATAGAATTCATTTTTTCCCCTCAAAATTCTACACACCCCATAATGATAATGTTTTGGTTCAAATTTTTGCAAATCTATTCAAAAAACTATGTACATGAGTATTCACAGCCTTTGCCATGACACTCAAAAATGAGCTCGGTTGCATCCTGTTTCTACTGAGACTGAGCACTCTTGAGATGTTTATACAACTTGATTGGAGTTTACCTGTGGTAAATTCAGTTTACTGGACATGATTTGGAAATGCACACACCTGTCTATATAAGGTCCCACTGTTGACCGTCCTTGTCAGAGCACAAACCAAGCCATGAAAACCAAGGTAATGTCTGAAGACCTCCGAGACAGGATTGTATCGAGGCGCAGATCTGGGGAAGGGTACAGAAAAATGTCTGCAGCATGGAAAGTCCCAATGAGCACATTGGCCTCCATCATCTGTGAATGGAAGAAGTTTGGAACCACCAGGCCTCCTAGAGTTGGCCGCCAAGCTATAGTAATAATTATCTTTTGCTTTGATAGCTCAATTCAATTTTGAGACTTGCTATATATTTGAGGCTGACATTTCCTAGAACCGATTAGTTAAATAATTGAGACATTTTCATGGGACAAATATATATATAGGTAGCTTGCGTGTCGTTTTTCCATCGTCTATGAAACCTAAATCGAAAAAGCTCCTTGTGGTCTCCTCCATCTTTTCGATAGGCCTACTGGTTAAAAAGATGCGGAAGATTGATTGCCATGTTTGCATGCCTTGTCTGATTCGAATGCTCGAAGTTCGGGTGCGTTTGGAGTCGCCTACCGCTTGCGTTCAGTATTTCCAACGCGGTCCTTTACTTGCGGTGGTACATCCGGAAGTTCATGAAAGACCTGTTAACAAGTTGAAAACATTGTCACAATTCAGCAAGCTAGATATGTTTAATCGTCTGCTCACTATTTCAAGTAATAACCCATAAAAGTAGAATTTCCTAATTTAAGACACATAACAATTAAACTAGCCACATTACTGACAACTAAGCCGGTTAAGGCTTACAAAGCACATAGCTTCCGCTTTTTAAGGAGCGATTGAACGTTCAACTGACCAGGTAATAATCATACTAAATGATTGAGCTCTGTTCAAAAAAGGTCAATAAACTTCGAGAAAGTCAATGCTCTTCTCAATGCTACAAACCCTTGCGGCGAAAACGGCATAAACCGTAAGATCCGGTGTTGGGGAAGAAAGAGCGGATGCATATGGATTTCATTATTCACAGGCTGATGTTGGGGAGGAACATCAAAATATGCAGTTGCGTCATAGCCGGTTACACTTTGCTCCTTCACCCAAACCTCAATCACTTTTTATAAAGAGCTGGGACCCGTTCAACAACCGCACAGTATAAAAATAACTGGAAGGAATAAATATAAATCTGACCTTTTAGATGATCACAGGTTACAGTTGAAAAATAATGCTTTTGGTTACAAAAGAGATTGCACGTACGTCGTATGGAATAGAATAAACGACGTATATTTAAGTCTTGTTTGGTATTGTATTTCAACGGATGTGATAAAACCATTTGGAAATGGTATTTAGGCTGATAGCGTGTGGAGGAACGCAAAAAGAGTCTTGCTCAACAGATGGGCGAGGGAGAGAGAATGCTCCCAGGCTCTGCTCTCCGCGTGGTTGCAACGCGTCCCGTTTGTCACCACCGTTCAGCGTCAGTAGAGCCACCTGCTTGTGTCGATAAGGGCAAGAAAACGCACATGGGGCCTGGCTTCAAGATTGGATAAGCACAACACGTAACGTGGGTACATTAACTGAACCTCCCCCAAAAAGATGGACAAAAGCAGGCATTTTAGCAAGCATTCTTTTGCGAACCAGATCACAACAGATCTACCTTACCTATACACGTATATTCCCTGGACAAACGCTAAATCCTAATGCGATCTGTGAGATCAAGTCATTATTTACTGGTGTCAAAGCAAGTCTACAGTGGGCGCCAAAGCGAAGTCATAGCAACTCCCAAGATGCGCTGGTTTACAGAGAACTAGCCTAGTGGTCAAATCGAGTTTAGTCTACTGTGCTGGCGATTCATGAAATCATCCAGTTCAATAAAGACTTGGACCCACACGGAGGCATGACACATCCCTCCTTAGTATTCCACAAGAGAATACACTCATTCCAACACATCCTCACTGCGCCCGCGAGAACCCAGACATACAAGCATGCTGAATTAGGATATAAGGAGCAAACAACGGCCTTACAATACATGTCTGGCTGATACATGCATGTATTGAACACATAGTATGTAACTGTACCTTAAAATGAAAAACACTCAACCAGTTACGTAGAGTTTAAGGCTTGTGAACCAACCCGTCTCCCAACCATGTAATGGGATCCCCTGCCTACACCACTCCGAACGAACGAAGAGAGCGCAATGAGGAGAGCGAGTCTGTGGCGACACTGCGCAAAGTTATAGGTCTGACCGAATTGAGAGGCAAACGTCAATAACACACTACTCTAATACGAAATCAAATCCAGGAGTACAGACCAGTGGGCCGATTTCGTACCGTGTTGTGGAAAAGGTAAATGGTCTTGTGATTATGAGCGAGGCTTTTCTATTGTATGGTCGGCCTTTCTGCGATTTTTCGTGACCAATAGTCCGGTTCAGGTTCACAGCACAAGTCGTTAATGACATTCGCCCGACTGACTGCAGATGCATTCGCTGGATAATATCTCGCCTGGCAACTTTGGACCAATTCGACATGCTGATTAAGACATACGCTATTTTATATAAAATACATATTCACACTATGTAACGACGGCTTTCCAATGAGGGACACTTTCAAAACGATGTCCATTTCAATTGATTATGCTACAGCCTACGCACATGCCACGCTCTAATATACAGCATAGATTTAAAAAAACACATAGGCTACTTGAAGCTACATTATGTTTTCATTTAATCAAAAATAATACACATACATACAATGGATTTTTACCTGATCGACGTTAACAGTAGTTATTCGATGGAACGGATATTTCCCGATCGGTTTCTTAGATGCAAATTAAGTTTTCCATCCATGGCACGTCTCAGTCGGGGAATATCTTTCACAAGAGCAGCGCGGAATCTTCTCTTGACAAATCTTTACAAGACAATCTAGCTTTGCTCCAAAACCGATGAAAACATTTTAACAGAAATAGGGAAGGAAGGAAAAGACGACATGAAATCATAAAACACCATAGATCAACCGAAAAAAATGCCAAAGGATAAAATACATTAAAAACGCAATTCCAACGAAAACGGGGCAAAATGCCGTAGAAAAAGAGGTCCAGTTTTGTTCACAAAGTACTGAAGTGCTGTTAGATAAATCCTCGCCGTATCTCCATGGTTTGACACACTGTATTCCAAAAAAGTAGATAATGTGCTCATAAGCCGCCACAGCAGCACAACAGGAGAACGCGTTATTATTATTTTATTCGGCTGTTGCCCAATATTCCAAGAGTCTGCCGCTACGGTAACTCGCCTTCTGAAACCCCGTTAAAACCTCATCCCCTTATCCCTCCTGCTGTATCGCTTTATTCGCTTTGGCTGAGTGTGAATGGGTTTGTCTCTCGACTGTAGCTCTAGCCTGCTCTGGCATCCACGACATCCACCACGGCTCAGTCAGGCATCTAGCACCGCAGTCGCTTCAGCAGCGGAGGACAGAGATGCGCGGTCTCGTTTCTCTCAATCGCCGGAGACCCGGTAAGCGCGCACCCTGTTGCTGACGTCAGCCCCGCACAGGTTCCAGATAAAGCATGAAATAAGTTTAATATACGCAGTCTATGCTACTACTCACCTGCAGGGAAAACACAAATACTAACAACGTAATCCAGTTTTAGTTTTGTGTAATTAATATTTTGCCTAGTTCTCACTACAAAATACGACATACATAATGCATGTTTGCGTTTTGGAATCGGTGAACAAAAAGCACGCTTTCTGAGCTTATCCATATAGTACCGGGTTAGGCTACCCTGGTAAAGACATCCTGCCAAAGGCACCTTGCGTGTTGCATTTAACTGCAAGAAAGTCCAGGTTTGTTGCCGTTTGGCCATCACTGAACTCAGCTCATTTAGCTCAGTTGGTAACGCGTATGGCTTAGTTGAGGCAAAACACCTTGCAAGTTCAGCATTTCTGCAGGAACAGGTTGCTTTAATTTCCTTTTGTATTCATCCAGTGAACGCGTTCAGGACCACGCGTTCAGGACCACGGAGAGCTGCCCTGCGTATAAGGTCAGTCCGTCCGTGTGTATAGTCGCTGGAAAAGGTATGAGGAGCCACCACTTTCATTTAGTTTGTTAAAATCAGCGGTCAAACAATGATCAAAGTGTCGGGTGCCTATGCCATATACCAAACGTGTTGGTAAAACTGACAAATCTTTCTTTTTTTTAAGTTTTATTGAAATGGATACTGAATCCAGAATGCATACTGGAACATTCTGGGCAAGTGGGTCTAGTAGCTGAACCAGGGTTATTTGTAACACAAATACCGATATATCAAAACAGAGATCTCATAGGAGTACTGTGAGGACACAGATCGGTTTTATTTTGTAGTCAGCAATAGCATTACTTAATGCAACGAATACATGATTACATAGGAGGTTTGTTTCACATGTTCATAAAAAAGAGGTGCTACAAAAATATGTACTAGCCAGTGTGCCCTCATGGCTAATGACTGATGTATTGTAGTGTGTTCTAGATTAAAAAGAAAAAAGAAAATCCAGCTGAAGACTTTTGGCTTAGTTTCCATGCACCTAATGTGACACTTCACCTAAATTACAAAACCGCCCATAGTTGTCTGGTCTGAAACAATGTGTAGGTCAGAGGGGACCCCTCAGCAGAACATTGCCCAGAACATCCCACTCCCACCACACGGTGCTCCCTGGGTGCCAGCTCCTCCCCGGGTGAACAGCGGCCACGTACGGGTCCGTCCACGTGCACGGCTGTCCGCATGATGTAAACCATACCGGGACCCCGGTCCGATCGTGAACCGAGTGAACCAGGAGCAATAATAATCCATGGTTTAGGCTTCTTTAATTAGCCGTAGCAAATGTCTGTTAACTTTAGCAAAACAAAATCAATGGGAGTAATAGGACCTATATGATTTAATTACAGGCATGATCTGCCTGTACAGCAGGCCTATTTTAATTCTCAACTGTTTAACCTGCATATCAAAATGCTCATTTCCAGGCACTTATATCCAGGCACCCATATTCAGGCATCCAGGCTCATATCCAGGCATCCATACCCAGGCAAAAAAGGCCCATATCCAGGCCCTCATATTTAGGCACACATGCTCATATCCAGGCACCCATATCCAGACACCCATATCCAGACACACAGGCCTATATACAGGCCCCCATATTCAGGCCCTCATATCCTGGCACACAGGCCCATATCTAGGCACCCATATCCAGGCACACAGGCCCATATCCAGGCACACAGGCCCACATCCAGTCCCTCATTTCCAGGCATACAGGCCCATATCCAGGCAACCAAATCCAGGCACAAGGGCACATATTCAGGCACACATTTCCAGGCACACAGGCTCATATTCAGGTACCCTTTATCTCCCATCTGGACAACAACTGTTGGCTGGGCTTCCTATTTGTGCAATTAAACTACTGCAACCCATTCAGAACACAGCAGCCTACCTGATGTCAAAGCTTCCCAAGTTGTCTCACGTCACCCTGATTCTCCACACACGACATTGGCGTTCCGTTTAAATTTGCATCCACTGCCATATCATGGTCCTTGTTTATGGAGCAGCAAGGGAAAACAGTCCCTTGCAATGGTCAAATTCTACAACCATACCCAAGCTATTTGTTCTGCCATCTTTTCTGGAAAACTTTGGGAATACTTCCCTTTTTAAAAAAGTATTCCGGTGCTATAATTTCTGTCTTCATCAAATTATCATTTGCATAACAGAAATCTTGTACCTTACCAGTCATCTACATTGCTTTTCTTAAATGTAATACAAAACATCTGGATTTACATTGAAGTAGTCCTACTTCCTTGGATACTAATGTGTTGCCATCCCAGTTGCCATCTACATAAATAGTAATATTCCACTGAGGTGGAAGAGAAATAAGAGGGCTTTTTATTTAGGTGGGGTGGGCGAGGGGAATGGATAAAAACGTAAAAGCAAGCACTTTAGAGATATTACATAAGCTTTCCCCATATTTGGCCGAAGGTGAATCATCATTTAATATCCCTGAAGTCACTCCTGTCAGCTCAGCAGTCTGAGCAGCCCTCCACACTCAAACGCACACACACACAAACACACACACAAACACACACAATATATACAGGCCTGCGCTTGCGCTTCGTGGCAATATAAGAGGCTGTGCAGTTGTTAGTTTAGCAAGGAGACAGTTTAAAGGGGCCAATCTTGAATTCAAACAACACATCACTAGACACTTCTCTTTGTTGAACAATAGAGCCAACCACTTTTAAATTTAGACTGAAGTCTGGAGGCAGGTATTAACCATACTGGTGCTCAAATACATCTCAGAGGAGTAAACACTTTACTCATACTAAAGTAGTTCAACTCAAGCAGTTGCTTATATTAGCTTATAAAATAAGTGTATACACCTTTTAGGTTCAGATGTGGTAAAACAATTGAAGTTAGACCATGGGGAAAGTTAGCAATAATTAAAGTTTTACGACATGTAGGCCTACCAATCCAATAATATATATACATATATATATATATATATATATTTGTGTCAGTTTTAAATTGACTGAGAACACAGTGTCATTGACTGCAACAACCTGGTGGAGATTAGGGTTAACAGCGGTTACTCAGGTCATACCTTTCTGACCCCGGGATTCGATCGAACAGCGTTTCAGTTACTGGTCAGATGATCTAAGAGCTGGGCTACCGATTTAGGGTGAGCATTGATTTTGCCTCATGATTAACAGACCACTTTGCCAAAGCCGAGGCACAAGATAGCCTTTTAGCTTGTCCTTGCCCCGCTCACACTTTGGAGCGCCGCTGGTGAGACGCAGCGTTGAGGTGCTTCACAAGAGCTC
Source organism: Novumbra hubbsi (assembly GCA_016801125.1). Classification (NCBI taxonomy): domain Eukaryota; kingdom Metazoa; phylum Chordata; class Actinopteri; order Esociformes; family Umbridae; genus Novumbra; species Novumbra hubbsi. The sequence continues at coordinate 37,643 of JACXGK010002447.1, read as the reverse complement.
CATCAAATCAATGTGACATAAATCGTGTAGTGGCTACATTCAAGCAACAAGGCGCGAAGAGGTATAGTATGTGGCCAATGTACTGTGGTTATGGTTTTGAGTTAACCGTTTTTATCTGTATTCATTTCTAACGATGAAACACATACAGTGGGTTTTATAGGTACCCTGGTAATTGTAATTGATTTCAGATGACAAATATAGAAATAGAAGAACGGTTCTTCAGTGGCTAATTACTTAGCATGTAGCATCAAAGAGGCCGCGCACATCCTAATGACAATAACAAATACAATACATCCACCATATCTGAAAGGGTGCTGTAGTGGTGGGGATGATAAATTATGTGTATTGTCCTTCAAGACAGTATTATTTCCGCAGCACTTCACCGCCAGACACATGTACAAGACAAAACATCTGTCAAACTTACAGCAGTCGACGTTATGGACGGGAAGACAGAGTGAAGCATTACTTTGGAATCGTGTGGTATTGTTGTATTCACTCCGCGTCGTGTTGCACAAACGCCTTGGCAGGGACTAAGGAATTTCATTGTTGAGAATACAAATGTTCCCACTCGGCTGCACAATGGGAACGTTGGCAGGTGCCTCCGCAACAACGCTCAGTGGAGTACATTTCCAGATGGAATGCCGACGGTTACAGCCGCTGACGCTGGTTAGTGTTCCCACCGTGTTGCTCACAGTTTGGAATACGATAGATCACAATGGCCAGAATGCATAGCTGGATTATCGAGGAGGGAATACATATGGTACAGTATGTCCGTATTCAGTGCAGCGCGTACGTTTCGGACACACTTAGTCACTTAGACATTGAACGTGGGGCAGGAAAAACAGCATTTGTTGTTTCTTTTCCTGTGGGTGAAGTCCCAGTGTTTTTTGGGGGGGGACAAGTGGCTAACCTGGTTGTGGCTTGTGTACCCACCTTTCTATATACAGGAAGCACAATTAATGTTACATCATGTTTTGGAGGTTACAGTTTTAATTGGAATCACGTTCAGCCTGTTAGGATATGCATACGTGCATGTGTTGCCTAGGCCTACTGTACATAGACCTTCCATACTTTAGCTATGCCTCCTAAGGCCTACTGTACATGAACTCTGCTCCCATTGGCCTACTATACACTAAATTCTATAGGGCCATGTTCTGACCTGTGTTCATTTATTTAGCCAGGACAATCTGTTCTTCTACCGGATCTTCGTTTCCAATATTCTGATTTCCAATGAGGGGCAGAAGAGCTGACCAGGAGGACCTGATGACAGAGAGGAGAATGACGAGAGGAGTACAGTAAATCATTTACAGAATGGGGTGTAAACAGATACAATTGATGGCTGTAGGAACTTGGTAAGCATCTCGGGAAAGAGAGTTCCCTTGTGTTCAGAAGTCTATGCAGCATTCTCACACACACACACACACACACACACACCAGTAACCATTAACCCCTTACCCTAACCTAAGACAAGTTGTAACAATTACTCTAAACCTAAGCTGAATTTGGCCTTTTTCATCGCATGCGCTGGTTGTAGGTTCTAAAGAGGTTACATCCCGACTAGTTTTCTCTCCTTTCTTCAGGGAGTTGGAAGGGGCCCTACCAGGTTAGTACAACTCGAGCACACACCAGGTTCCTAGCTATTATTTCAGCACCAGGGAGAGAGCTCCGCTGTGAAGCCTGAATGGGACACTAGCCCCTAGTGCGCCGGATATTTATGAGAGCCATTCTGTGGATCCCGTACTGGAATTCGGTTAGCTGTAAATTTCATGCCATCCCTTATTCTCGTGCCAGGGGAAAACAGATTGGGCTGAAGAAGAAATCTGTTTTTCCAATAGACTTTATGGTGCTTCACTTGATGGGCATGTGTGTGTGGGTCTCTGTGAGACCAAACAGTATCCATTAAACACACCGCACATGCTGCCTGTTTGTACACGCTTACCTCGTTGATGCTCGTCGCCGTGTTCGAATGCACGGCTGCATCAGGTCAAGCTTCATCTTGTCCCTCTAGCACCAAGTCTAAACCTCACGAAAACAAGTCCACAGGCCAGAGTGACCTAGTTTGCAGACACCTTTTGGAGACTCGGTGACCATATCATGTAATCGATTTCTGTAATTCTACCACTGTGATCCTTAGAGATCCTTTTGCCTGCTGAACCATATATCTTACTCTGCGAGCAGGGCACAAGGCATATGCATCCTCGTCCGTGCAGGTTTCATCAGCGCTTCGTCTGTTTTCCAATTCTTAATTATGGGCCTTGTTTCGGAGATGGCTAGTTCCTGGCAGGTCGCTGTCGTTTTGTAACAATTGCTTGATTTGGAAAAGTTTATAATCTTTTGACCGAGAAGGAAATAAGTACTTCCCTAAATATAATGTTTGTTGGTGTCTTTGTTTATGCACGTGGGAATTAATACGGTATATTTAACCTTTTCTGTTATGTATCCAGAGAGAAAAAAAACGATATGTACATGTAAACTTGCATTGGTTGGTAAAACTGCCACTTGCATACTTACAAAACATGCTCCTCAACAGCCATACTGATGAATTCAACAGATACAAACAGCTCTGAAACACAACTGTTTCTCTTAATCAGCACACTGGTAATTTCCTCTTCACTCTCTGTAATTTAAAATGTCCTCCCTGTTAAAATGGTGTCCTCATCCCCTCTGTACATTTCAATTAATTTGCCCTGATTTGCCCCTGAACAATAGCTTGTTTGATTTATTTTCTGTGTGTGAGGCAACAGGTAACAATAGGACTATAAGGCTATAAGTATGGGTTTCAAAAAACTAGTTTCTTATAGTGGTTATGTCTTGCAGTTATTTTAAATGCTGCTTGCAGAATGGCCTTGATGTTGACAGATCTCAACATCAATCATTTCAAATATCTTGATCCCCAATTGGATATCCCTGAAATTATGGAGAAAAACAGTATTAAAAAATGTCTATGAAACATTAAAATGCTTCATTTCGACACTTTACCCAGTAGGCAACTCTGTCATGCTGGCCTTTTTCTTGTGCTAGCTGGTGGAGGAGTAAAATGTATGTAAATACATGACTTCTAAATATGTCTGCAAATCAAACATTTACCATTACCTAGTTTGTGGTTGTTTCGATTTGTTTCATTTGTTTGAGTTTTAAGATGGGTTTTTCAACAGGAATGGAACACTAAGAAGTAGTCACGTGCCATGTTTTCTAAATGCACCCACAGGACCATACAGGTCTAGGTAGAGTGCCCGGAAGATACAGAAGTCACAAAGACGTCTGTATGTTTTGAACCGTTTGCTACATCGATCAGACAGGGAGAGCCGGGGGAACACAGTGATTGTCATCATGTTCCTCTCAGACACACTGAGCCGTAGACACCAACGAATCCATCAGAAGAAGACGATTGTTGTTGTCGGTTTGATTAGAGCCACGAACCCAAGGGTAACTCCGTTATTTTTGATTATTAGGGGGAAATCTACATTGCTCCTGCAACGCCATGTCAAATTGCAAAATGATCCGTGGAAAAAACCTTTTCAAAACAATTCATTAGGTGAACTGTACGCAAACCTGAGTAGAGGTAAATTAATTCCTTGGAGCTCAGAGTGTCCAAATGTATTTTTATGAATTCAATATGGAAATAAATAGAGAGCATTCGCAGGGATATTGGGGTGAAGCGGCTATAAACTGTATAATGACTAGGCATAGATACACTACATAAATGCCATTAACCAAGATCCTGTTGTTCTTTTCTCTCTACTGCTTTCTCTCTCCCAGTTTCCTCCATTACTTCCCCTCTACTCGTCCCTCTCTCTCTGGGTCCATTCATCAGTGCTGGCTGCAGTCATGGTGTCGGCCTGCTAAGTAAATAAAGACTGCCTCATCAACACGCCGGCCTCATTCCACCTACACCATAAATCACCTACTAAGAAATAGAGAGAAGGATATACAGAGAGAGAGATACACAGAGAGAGAGATACAGACAGAGAGAGAAATACAGAGAGAGAGAGAGAGAGAGAGAGAGAGGGAGGTACAGATATCTACAGCCTGATAGACAGAGAAAGAGAAATACAGACAGAGAAAGAAAGAGAGAGATACACTCAGAAAGTCAAACCCAATCTGAAAATGGACAGTGCACCAAGAAACACTTTCAGACACACACACAAACACCGGTATATCCAGGTTGAGCAAAGTCGCACACACACACACACACACACACACACACGCACACTGACAGAGACGGATCACAGACGGAACAGGCCCTCTCAGCTCATCTATCGTCTCTCTCAGGCCCCTTTCGAATACATCTATCCCTCTCCTTTCGCCCCACCCCAAACATACGTGCTCCATCTCCCCCTCTGCTCTCTGGACCCATTCCCATTAAATATATCCGCACACATTTCGTCCATCTATCAACTTCACCGCTGCCTCCAATACATATTTCTCTTATATCTCCCCGGACATCCCTTCAAATGTAGTGATCACCTATCTTCTCTCCAGCCCCCCCACCCATACACGCATCCCTCCGTTCCCCGTCTGCCTCATCGGTATTTCACCTCCGCGGCTCTGTCCTTTCCACGTGTTTAGGAGAGGGTTCTCTACTCACTGGACCTCACCCAGGGAGACATCAATCAGCCTTGACTTCAGGACAGAATGGAGCAAGGAATCATTCAGGTCCACAGCCCTCACCGACTCCCCGTGCTCTCTCCCTGTTCTCTTGTCTTCATCTTCATCACGTCCTCGTCTCTCGCTGCCTACTCGCTATGTGGTATCTCTCACCCTCCTAACATCCGTTCGCCCGATTCCGCGATGAGTCCTCCAAGTGACACCGAGCGGTTCTTCTCTCCACGCCGCTGGTTCCACCCAGAACGTGTCTGGTTCCAGAGCAATTAGAGGAGAACCACCCGAGGGAACTTGCAGACCCGCATCCCATCTGATGGAGTCGCTAGAGCATGAGCCAGGCTTTCCACCCCCCCACCCCCCCGTTAGCCTGTGGAAATACAAGGCCAATATGCCACGCCCATTGGATTGGAAAGTCCTATGAAACGCCCGGGTAATGAACCTGTCGTGTTGTCTCACTCCTGTGTACATTGATCCATTCGGGTTTACAGGACCTATGTTTCGGCAGGGCTAGGGCTCATATATGGCCGGGATACCTAATGTATCTGTGCTAGCTTTGAGACAGATTACCGGCCTGCTATGGTTTGCTTGAGCTGAGGTGGGGCTCCACTACCTAGCCTATCCTATTGATCTCCACTTTGAAATGAGGCATCAATTATAAAGGAGGTAGAGAGGAGGAAGGAGAGCCCATTGATGAAACATTCATTTGAAGGAGCACAGAGAGAGGAAGAGGGAAGTAATGTGTAATATATATATAGGCTAGGGAGAGTGAAAGACAGAAAGAGAGACAGTGAAGTACAATTACAATTAGTACAATGAAGTAACTAATTGAACAGATGTTTGTTCAATCCGTTGGATTCCATTTCAATCTTTGTTTTGCATGCCCGACACATGCTTTCCCTAAAGAAACACATCCTTTCCCTGAAGATGACAAGGAAGAAATCAAGGCTTTGTCATTTCATAAGGACTCGTAGTTTCTGTAGGCACTAAAACACAAAATCATCTAAAAAAGTATGTTTTTTTAACTACAATGAAAATAACCCACGGCACACAGGAGGAGTTAACTAGGATTCATTTAACAAACGCTCATATTCGGAGCGATGTGTATATTGACGGTACATATTTTCACACTGGCCCCTATGAAAATAATGGGAATCAAATCCCCACTGCTGGGTTGCCTGCACAACGAGCTACCATCTGAGGTTTAAGGACACAATCAAAGCTCTACCACATCAACTGGCAGTTGAACAACATGTGTTTATTAAAGAAGGGACACACTGCTAAAAAGGCTAATGGGTAAAGCTGCTGAAAGTCAACTGCTGAAAGTCAGTTGACGACTGACGTTAATTAAATGATAAAGTATTCAAAATGCATACAATACAATTTACATTAGTAATTTATTATCTGCATTAATGTTTTAAACAATAATCTAAATCATCAGTGAAAATCATATTGTTTGTTTCTAATAACTGAAGCGAAACCAACCGTAACAATCATTAATAACTATCGCCTTAGAGAAAGAGAGAGGGACGGAGAGAAAGGTTGGTCTTATTTATTACAGGGTTGAGATGAGCGATAAAGTAATAACCCGGGATCCACTATTTCATCTTAACTCCTCGGGTTCGCGGATGAACTGAACATGAACCGTAATGTTCCTTCATGGAGCTTTCCCCCCACAGTGTGCCTTGGTTTTGAAAGCGCTCTTAGAGCAACGGTGATTATCTACAATTTTCACCCAACCTTTCCGTCATCGCCGTCATTTGACTTTCTAAATATAGAGATTGCTAATGTACAAACTGAGCAATAACTTCCTGAACCTGCCCGTTTCCAATCTTCCACCACTCTCCGGTTCTCTCCCTCCGTCCCTTCTTTTTGTCACTGTCCTTCCCTACTGTCCTTGACTGCTTTTGAACAAGCATTTCACTTCCTACAAACCTTCCTTCCCCTCTGTCGTTCCCTCGCCGTCGTTCCAATTTCACTCCTTTTGCTTCCTTCTTCCCGGGCGCATTAACTCTTTCCCAACCTCTTTGCACGTTAAACCTCGGTTCTCTTTACCACCCACCATTCCTTCATAACTTCCCTTCATTTCATTTTTTCCCCTTTCTTGTCGTCAGTCAGGGCTGCAGTTGGCTCTTAACTCAATGGGGTGAGTGCTAAGGCCATTGTTGGGAGCAGAACCACGACTTGCACATCACACTCCAATAAGCACCGCCAACACTAAAAGGTTAAAGCCACGAGAATGTCCAGAGAATGTCCAGTGCGTTTGTGTCTGGGTGTGCATGCGTGTGCGTGTGTGTGTGTGTCCGGGCATGGTATCTTTAATGGTCTCGACCAGGTAATGACGGTGATGAGATCCTCTTTCCTTTCAGACTGGACATTAGCAGCTCCCTTGTGCAAACATTAGAAATGAAAACAAACACACCGTCATAATAGGAAACAGCGGTGATGCTGATCGGCCAAATGTTTTAGATAGCCTGCAACAAGGGGACTGTGTACAAAACATGGCTGCGTTTCATGGTGTTGAGGTTTTTCATACAACCGGGTTGTTCATTTTCGTTAACCTGATGAAGAGAAGACAACATGTTTATATGATGTAATCACTTCTATACCATGTATGAAATGTTTAACCAGGCCACTCGAGCTTAAGGCCTCATGTTATTTCTCTGTCTTTGAGGTTGTACAGTTTGGGGTGCACAGTTTGGATTTCTGTGTGTCTGTTGGGGTCAGCAGGCATTCAAACAGCGAGAGCAGCGCTGGAGTTAGAGATCTTTATCATGTACTATCTGAGGAGGGGAGCCATCATGCCCAATTCCGCCCAGTTCACGCCCCGTTCACGCCCTGTTCACGCCTTGTCCACGCCCCGTTCACGCCCTGTTCACGCCCCGTTCACGCCCCGTTCACGCCCCATTCACACGCTTATCATGCCACTATCAGGCCACCATCACACAACCAATGGTCAGCAGTTATGTCCCACGGGAAGGATTTAAAAGGGGTTGTGGACCCATGGTGGAGGATGGCCTAATATTGTTATATAACCGTACTGTGTAGAAATGTCTATCTATTGCATGGAAGTCGGTTGTTCTGCCGACCAGAATGGCTTTATGTTCTTAAAAAAACTCATAGGGGAATTTCTGATTGACAACTTACACTTGTCCGCCCAGGTCAATGTATCTGGGACACAGATTTATTGATAGGTAACAGCGGTTAATTCAATAGTGGAAATTGGGTAAAGAAAACCAACAGAATTTTCCAACCAAAACCAGAGGAAAATACAAAACAAAAAAATAAATATATGAACAAAGAAACTTGAAACACATGAATTAACCCGAACGGGAAAACTGCTTAGGATGCGATACACAGGAAACACAATAAAACGTCTCCACAGGCACTAGAAAGAGAAAACACAGGGCACAGGTACCAATAAAGGGGCACTTCACCCTGGGGGATCCTTCAGTGGTTTATATCATGTTTGAGAGATTTTTTGGTCTGTGAGATTTCTTTCACACACAATTGGGTAGAAGGACCACAGCAATGTGAATCTAAAGTTAAACAACACACTCTAGCATCTAACAACAGGTATTGAATGGAGTGCACTAAACAACACACTCTAGTATCTAACAACAGGTATTGAATGGAGTGTACTAAACAACACACTCTAGCATCTAACAACAGGTATTGAATGGAGTGCACTAAACAACACGCTATAGTATGTAACAACAGGTATTGAAGGGAGCGTGCTAAACAACACACTCTAGTATCTAACAACAGGTATTGAAAGGAGCGTGCTAAACAACACACTCTAGTATCTAACAACAGGTATTGAATGGAGTGCACTAAACAACACACTCTAGTATCTAACAACAGGTATTGAATGGAGTGCACTAAACAACACACTCTAGCATCTAACAACAGGTATTGAATGGAGTGCACTAAACAACACGCTATAGTATGTAACAACAGGTATTGAAGGGAGCGTGCTAAACAACACACTCTAGTATCTAACAACAGGTATTGAAGGGAGCGTGCTAAACAACACGCTGTAGTATGTAACAACAGGTATTGAAGGGAGCGTGCTAAACAACACACTCTAGTATCTAACAACAGGTATTGAAGGGAGCGTGCTAAACAACACACTCTAGTATCTAACAACAGGTATTGAAGGGAGCATGCTAAACAACACACTGTATTATGTAACAACAGGTATTGAAAGAAGAGCGCAATAAAGAAAACTCTTGTTTTGTTGAAACGGTCTGGTTCAGGAAGTAATTGCTCAGTTTGTACATTAGCAATCACTATATTTAGAAAGTCAAATGATGGTGATGACGGAAAAAGGTTGGGTGGAAATTGTAGGTAATCACCGTTGCTCTAAGAGTGCTTGCAAAAGCAGTCTCATATTATTCTGTTGTTTTTCTTTAGTAGTTGTAGCTGTCCTTGTTTGACAGAGTCTTTGACTGACTTAAGGCAATGTCTCTATCTGCAGTTTTCCTTTCTAAAAAACTACCACTCAAGTAGGATGGTGCTTATTGCTTTGGCCAAGGCCCATATTTAATGCACTGGGCAATGGGTAAGAAAGTAGGAATTTGTTTAAAGGAAATTATCATTTACAAAAAAAATGTTCTACTGGTGAATGTTAGTTAATGTTATTGTCTTTTGGCTTGAAATCAGTGGGATAAACATGTGATGTTATATCAAGAATGTGCTTTAAAAACCTTGCTCCAGCACCGTGGTTCCTAACCATGGGTACTAGGAACCCTGGGGGTGCTTGGCCTCTTCACAGGGGGTACTTGAAAACACACATGACACCCTAGTGATGAGGGGGAACTTAAGGGGTACTCCAAGCCGAGCAAAAGTTGGTGGTACAGTAACTGAAAAAGGTTGGGAACCACTGATCTAGAAAACCAGTTATCTATTCAGATGATAACAGTTGGTATAATAGATACTAATTTAACGTTTAATATTAACCTTTTTTGCAGAGATCTGGCTCATTTCTAAGAGTGTTTATGTATGAAGCAAAAACACTAATTACAGGATTTGATTATCCAAAGATGCTTGTAAGACACACACACACAAACACACTCTTTCATTGCAGAGGTACACGTTACAATTTTCATTTCCCTCCGTGTTTTTTTGCAAACCAAGCCGGGGTGGCCGCTACATAGGCAGACGGGCTTGACTCAAACTCAGGGTGACATATAGACAGGCAGGCTTGACGGTACACAGCAGGGAAACTGCACGGGCTAAGATGCTCATAATTGAATTAGTTACCCTGAACAAGCCATACTAAACATATGAAATAATAGGAATGAGCAACAGCGATGAGACTGCAACTCACTTATTGCCAGCAACACATAGCCAGGTCTACTGATGTCTAGGGTTTGAATCTTCCCATGATCTACAACATATGCATGCAACATGTTTCTTGTAAATGCCAGCTTCCAGTAGAGCAAAATGGGTAAACTATTTATTGGTGTTATGTTGATGTTATATTTGCTAAGTTAAAATGAATAACTGTCCTCAGTGTTGGCTTTTCATTTAATGTGTAGTAGGCGAGGTGTCAAATGGTGACAGACTTTTTATATCAACAGACAGTCCTTCAAACAATCAAGTATTGCTCAATGTTACTAGTACTATTATTTCACTCTGTTAACATACAGGGTAAAAATGTATAATGCATTGGATTTCCTTACGACAGAACGAAATAGAAAATGTAAGATGTCACATCTAAGCTACACAAGTGCATACTCTACTGTACCGAGAAAACAACGGGTTGACAGAAATGATAAAAACATCAATATGCCCGAATTACAATAACTTGAAAACTTGGGATTCTGAATCACATAACTTGTTTGGAGAAATGAGAGATGCATTCCACACATAATCAGAAGCAACCATTAAAATATGAAGGTTATTAAAACATTATTCCAACAAGACCTCATCCAACATTGTTGTTAGTTAGCTAGTTAGGATGTCATGTCATATTTCTTTGGCTAGCAATGACATCAACATTACAGTTTTATTTGTAAATGTATTTTCAGAAGCCAATGGCCAATGCTAAACATGAGGCAGCTGATTTGTCTACCTATCTGTGTTTAGACATTTTGACTAGATCCTTTTTTAAACAGTATTTTGACATTATTATCAGACATTTTGACATTGTTTTTTTTTAACAGTAAAAGCTTACAAAGGCTTTAATAAACACTTTGCCAGGATATTTAAAAAAATAAAAAGCGATTTCAAAGTCATGATAATTCCTTAATACTATTTAACTGAAATGTTGTGAACGGTGTAGAATTTAGTATTCAGAAAATGAGATGGATTTGAAAGCTGCAGAAGGAGGCTTTTGTATTTTCCAACATCCAACCGAAATTCATCATTTTAGGATAAACTTTTGGGCACATCAACATCCTTTCTGGTAAGTGAATGTTATGAAACACAATCATTGCACTAATACTGAATAATTTTTATGTTCATTTAAAAATTTTACATTGTAAACAGTCAGTGTTATTTTTTTAGGTAGTTGCATTTCAGATGCTTCCCTTCACAAACTACGTTTACTGTGGGCTATATGCCTAAATGACTAACAAACACAATCAAATTGCAACGCGTTGCATTATACATATTTGTTGATATGAAGAATTCTGCTCAAAGTGAATAGAACGTGAACAAGCTTGTTTTGTAGCATTTTATAACAACTGTCATTATTTCACAGCGTCATTTATTGTGTACTGATTTTCAATACATGAATACAGGGTCGAGTTGCTATGTATTGAAGTATCTCTAAGGCCTAGTGACGTGCCTGGTGTTTTATGGGCTTCGTTCTGTTGATGTTCCTTTGTACCGATGCTTAGAAAAAGCACGGCAAGGACATTGTGCACAACTGGGGACATTGTGGAGTCAGGAGGCATTGATGCCAGGCTATGATGTAGCTCTGTACATGTGCAAGCGCTTTGTGGCGACTGCTGAAGTCCAAATCCATTGATTTACTGAAGGTGTGCTGTCTGAGAGACCTAGCAGGGAGTGTCTCTGTGTTCTCTTCGACTAGGTTCACTTGACCATTCCGTAGCAGTGGGTTCGCTTACAGGGCGGGATTTCGGACAGACTTTTATTCATTTTGAATTATCTAGAGATCTAACGAAAGTCAAGGGTAACCTTCCAAATTGTTTTCTTGATATCATTCACGTTGTCGTCCAACTCATTTAACATTGAAATAAAGTTTGTGAAATTGTTCACGTCTTTACACCCTTCCTTTTAGTGAACGGGATGTGCTGATAGACAACAGATGAGATGTTTGTTTGATTTAACACCTAGCCCGTATCCAACGGTTTACTATGCGGTCTATCTGGTTGGCTGGGTATGTTATGCGGGGCTGTCTGGCTGATGGCTGATTGATTGTGTATAAAACACTCCAATGCTCATGATCGCACCAATTTAATGGGTCCGGCCAGACGCAGTGTTTGTGTGTGTTTATTTATTTGTTTGTGTATGTGAGAGAGAAAGAGAGACAGTGTGTGTGTGTGTGTGTGGGAGTGTTGGCGGGCGGAGTGAAGAGTCAAATGAAGCAGAATGGAACACGTGTTCCACTTGGAACGCAGCGGAACCCAACGGGCCACACACTGCATTAGGGCCCCCCCCCCTGTCCTTGGAACGACAGACTCGCAGTCCATCAAAGACCTCTCACAGAATGAATCTGCTGTCGTAAATTACTTAAACACCCCCGCGCAGCTACCTCATCCCTCCTTTCCCCTCTCCCCCCTCGGACGTCTATCCTCCAGGCCCCCCCCCAATCACCCCCCACCCTCGACGTCCATCCCGTGCCCTCTCGTCCCGCTGTCAGTGCCGTTTTACGCCTTGGCTGTAGGTCATTTGCAATGCAAAGTGTTCATCTGTGAAGCGTCGCTGGGGTGGGTATCGGAGGTCCCTCTCAAACATCCCTCCTAATCATTTCATCTCAGCTTTACCAAGATGCATACTAAGTGATTTAGGGAGGATTAAGCAGTGTAATATACACACGGGTTGTTGTTTCTGCGGCTTCTTGGTCCTCTGTTTCCTCTTTCATCCTTCTCCCTTTGCCCTCCTCACTCCCTGCGCGCCTCCTCCTTCCCCCTTCCCACTTATGTAATTCTTTTAACAGGAGCATGCCAGGGGGAGGAGAGAGAGAGAGGCTGATAGAGAGGGTGAGAGAACGGGTGAGAGACTAAAGAACGGGCACAGCGAGTAGAATATCAACTAGGCATCCTCGAAGACCAACAGAGCACCGTCATGGTAACCCTTCCGTTCTGTCGGAGGGGGAGTCCTGGAATGTGTGTGTGTGCGTGTGTGTTTGGGTACGATGGATTTGGATCTGGGTTTGAGATAGTGAATGGTTTCAAAAATCCTGTGTTAAAATTGAAAACATAACTCTTTCTCTGGCTCTTTGCTTACTCTATTTGTCCTTTAAATTCTGCTAGGTTTGCCACTTTTGTGTGACACACACACACACACACATAGCCAACACCTAAACAGACATACACATATCATTATTTTCTGAAAACAACAACAGTTGAATGTAAATTACAGAATTAATTATGTGGAAAAAAGAAACAGACACATGTGCTACATGTTCCATAGATGCTTGCCTCTGTTAGACAAGATTCAGATCACTTTCTAATCCTTTTCCGTGTGGTTGAAAATGTCTGAGCTTGCTCTGTGTACAGGTGACAGAAATGCATTGTTGACCGAGATGTGACGCGTTTCAGTAGCATTAGATAACATGACCTCTGAATGGCCAACGGACCATGCTTTTCTCTAGAACTCTGTTTGTGTATGGTTGAAAACATTTGAAGACATAGTTCATAGGTAATACCGAGTTAATGTTTCATGCAATGGGCATACTAGCCTTATATGAGGCATGGCCCTGTCGGATCTGCCTGGGGCTCTACTGAACCCAGTCCAGTTAAACAAAAACAGAACACCTGAAACTACTCTAGATCCCAGACCTGGCACCGGTCTAGAAACTTGGGGAACAGGTGTGTCTCTTGTGATTAAAGGGGTGAGGAATTAAGAGAATTTATGAGGTCCCCTTACACTTTTATCATTGTAAGTAACAATGAATAATTGTTTGTAAACAGGACATTGGACTGCAAAGAAAAGTATTAGGTTTTCGCTCATATATCATTGGCCAAATATACAAGGAGCACTAGATAAGACTGTGTGTGTGAGTGTGAGAAAAAAGGAAAGGATAATGTTAAGAGCATCCATTTAAAGGCAGACACACACACAGGCACACACAGATGGTCGTATTGGAGTCATTAGATTAGTGGTGAAACCATATTTTTCCATATCACCCTATATGAATATGTTGTCTATATATATATAAATATATAAACACTCACACACTTTCACTCAATTTAAGTCTGTAAAAGTTGTGTTCAAATAAAGTTGTCTAAAAACGGAACAAATCTGACATTACCTCACCCCAGTAACATGGTCGCCAACGTGGTCATGCTAACAAGCAACAGGACTTGAGTGATCTCCTGTGTTTCCATGAGGCCTGCTGTGCCACTGGGATCCAAGGCTCCTCCAACCTCATTTGGAGCACAGCCACCTGCTCTTTGTTGTCCGTGTGCTCACCTGTGTTCCTGATCACTGTCACCGTTTACATTCCCTCGTCCTTCACGTGTCTTGCCAGCCGTTGTTTGGATTCCATTCCATTGTGACGTTGTTCTGTTCTCGCGTTTACATCCTGTCACGCTCATGTTACTTACTGTTCGCGAAAAAGGTGTTGTTTCTACTAAATATGTTTTACCTCATTTATGGAGAAATAGCATTGAATTGCATTGTATTGCATTGTTGGTTATTATTATTATATGTATATGTTTTGCGGTAGTCCTTGATCCCAGAAGGGTTGGGCAAGTACGGTATGCATGTGTAACCACATGGGGCAACTTCACGTGGTTAGATAGCTTTGTTTGCTCTATGAACATGAGATATTACAATGTCAACTGGATTCTTCATAGAAATATGTTTACCTACTACACCAACTGACCACTTCATTTATCTGGCAATCCAAGTGTGTGTTAATGGAACAGTTATGCAAGGGATGAACCACGACATAGTTAAATACACGTCTGTTCAGAAACAACTGCAAATGCAACAACTTTGCTGTTTTTCTGGCTATTGTACACATGCAGGCTACGAACTGTGTTAGCCGAAGTTGGCTAGCCATCGCAAGGGAATAACATTGATTACAGGCATGCCAACAGCAAATATACGGAGTGATTGGAGAGCGTCCAAAAGTCTAGAAAGAACTGAACAAACAATCTGTAGGAGAAAGCATAAATATAGGCATTAATAAAGGAGACTAAGGCTAATACAGATCGGTTAGAAGCTATTAGCATAATGGGCATAACTTGTGGGATAGTTACATGGTGTAGTGACATGGCAACAGCCTGAGGAGTGGAGGACTGGAATCAGATGACTTAAAACAACACATCCCAGGGGGCCATGCTTCATTATCTGGTCCCAGTCTGAGGCTGATATAGTTCCATTGATTCCAGGACACATCTGTGTAGAATCAATCCCTCATGGATGGTTTCTTATCTCCCCTCTACGGTCATTTAGACAACATTGTTTCTTTAGAAACTGTGTGTATGTGTGAGCAACTGTGTGTCTGTTTTTTTTTTTTTTTTTTACATTGGAATGATGCCATCAGTGAGTGTGTTATTGCAGAGATGGCCTCTCTGAGATGCTTGAGGTTTCAGTAGGCTTCGTGGTTTTGATGGCATGCTTCCCAATCACAACGGAAAGCGCATATGTTTTGACATTTTGTAGTTTCGGTCATATTTTCAGTGGTTTTTGTGCTCAAAGTTTTTACTTTGTTTCAGCTTTTGTCTAGTAACCGAAGTGTAAGCCACTCGATCGTGATTGGTCACGTTGGCCGCACATGCAATTATGTTTCTTCCTCCCCTCACTTCTACACCAGAGGCTTTAGTTTTCACACATTCTAAACAGCAGTAGCACCGAAAGCAAAGAAACATGCGGCTCCCTTAAGCCATAATACACTGCCAAAAGAAAATAATAAGGGAACACATAGGATCTGAATGAACAAAATCCAACAAATAGCCTGCCGGAGGTCATTTTTTAGGGCTCTGGCAGTGCTCCTCCCTTTTCCTCCTCGCACAAAGGAGCAGATAACGGTCGTGCGGGTGCGTTGATCCTCCTACGACCCTGCCCAGCTCTCCTCAGGTAGCGGCATGTCTTCTGCTACCTCCTTTAATTGACTTGGTGTTATACTGTGATGATTACGTGTTCCCTTGAGCAGTGTACACACCAGATGGAATAAAACCCTAACCCCTCAACTCCAAACGGTATAGTACAGGTCCCCTTGCCTGGGTGTGTGTGTTCAAGGGATTTGTGTGTAGGTGCTTGAGCTTGTGCTCAGGTTTGTGAATGTTGTTTCGTGCACACCCACATACATAAGAAGAAAATCTCTATACTCTAATGCTCTAATGATCGTTAGAACGTTATGGGTTGAGATAATGCATTTTCAAAGTGTAAATGTGAAGGGTTGTGTGGGCGTAAGAAAGGGACACATTATACAGTGCTGTAGATTGCTGTGCGTTGCTGTGAAGTGTCAGTTAGCATGTACTGAGAACTGATAGGTCCCCTTTCTGTTTCACCAGGAACAATAACGCAACATCAGGGCACTAATATAATATACGGAATGTCATTATATTAGCCACACATGTAGATTCTCTCTCTTTGTCTTTCAGAACAATATAAGAATCAATAGAAGAATCCTCCCACCAGAAACGCATTTTCTGTCTCCGTGCCACGTGGTCGATCGAGTCAATACCTCTTTTTATCCATTGTGATATTATACGTTTGCAGTGACCAGCCCTACATATTACATGACTCAGTAGCTTTGATTGTCCATTAACAATCATAGTAGTTAGTCTGTCATTATCTTAAGTATACCTATTTGATGATCTTAATATATGTATTATGCATGAAGAATAGAGCATTCTTGGCTCTTTCTTTACACAGTCTGTGTGTCAATTTGTGGAAGTAATTCCAGAGGCTGCTTGGGCAAGCGAGGGATGGGTGAAAGATCAAAGGCTACGTTCAACATCTGCATGACATTTTGTTTAATGAAGTGATCAATGCACTGAATGGCCACGGTTCCAAGCAGACTTTCATAACGTGATTAAAGTCAGATTGTCTTTCTCTCAATGGGTTTTCCTTGATTCCTGAATGAATGCAAATGATTCATGAAACCTGAAAAGAATGATGATGCACACTACATTCTATTTATATAGCACAAATAATATGTACCTTCAAAAGGAATTCATGTCCACTTTGCCGAGCACAAATGAATAAACCCACCCACATCTGAACCTGGTCAGTCAGATAACATAGATGACAGAGTGAACACAAGGACACTTTATGCAGTGTTGTGCAGTCAGTTAGCCTCAGGAATTATAGCATTTAGTTTGTCTGGCCCAGGCTCAGTGAAGATGTTATGTGTGTGTGTACAATCTGTACAACCTACTTTCACAATGTCCTGTCAATATTTGACATCTATGAACACATGTCTATTTTATACCTATGTTGCTTGGGGATGGTTATGCTTTCTTTACAATTGTGTTGAAACTATACGTCAATGGATAACAGTTTAATCCCTCTGGTTAGGAGATAAAGTTTGGGATAGTTTTCCAACAAGACAATGGTAAGGTGGCTATTTAACACTATGACCCCCCTCCATGTTTTTTTGCCTTCATAAATAAGTCTGCCTTGTCATGACCTTATCAAAATATGTGACATAATGCTGTATGTACGGGAAAGGTATAAGCACTTGAAAATGAACTTGACTTTGGCAACAGTGTGAAAGTATTACAGTATTATTGACAATAAGTCATAGGCGGAATTGACAGAAAATCTATTATAATATCCATAACAAACGATACCCACTGTTTGTGCCCGGCGTAGATGTGATGTGTCAAACTCCCCTTTCAACAAGAATGTTTAACTGATACGTCTATCGAGTAGTGATTGAAGCGCTATTTAATGATCACAAGATCAGATTACTCAATAATGGCGAGGGGAAGATTTTTGTGCTCTCGTATGAAAAAGCCAAGCTATGTGGTATAATCAGGATTTTTGTTACTGATAATCAGTGAGGATATTAATACCTGGAACGATGCTTACCAGGTACAGGTGAACGTTGAGGTCAGTTATTGTAATTTCTGAAATATCTTCCACATGATGTTAGGATTTTGTATTTGCGCACGAGTGCAACATCTCCCACCTCACACAAGACTTTTCATGGATTAGTTTGATGTGTCGATCTCATCCACCGAATAATCTTTCTTGCCGTCCAAAAACAGGTTATTAGTCTTTGCCTGTAGTTCCATACTTTTTTGAATTGCCCTCCGTCTGTATTGATGAGGATGTTCAAACGGTATTAGGTTCTGAAGGGACAGTGTTTAGTCTTTGACTGAGTATGCAGTGAGAGTATGCAGTGAGAGTATGCAGTGAGAGTATGCAGTGAGCAGGTGTGAGTGGAGGACAACTCTGCCATTCCTGCATGGAGGTATGTGAGTTGTTTGGAGTTTATTTCATTTCAACTTCGGCAATAGGTGTTTGCACCTCCTCGAATCAGAGAGACACACCTTTCTTTCTCCTGTAGACAGTTTTTTTATTGTTCTCACCACACGCTCATACAGTTCTCCCCAACTTTCTTTGTCAAAGAAACAATTCCTGCAAACACATTGTCTACAATGCATTCAAATCTTGTTCTGCTTAATTAAACGTTTTTCGTTCTTGTCGGGAATAGATAACGATGCAAATTCCTCTTCTGGCAAAAACATTGTCTGACTGCCAATGGAGAGGTGTCTGTGGGTAATTCTGAGACTAATACCCAATGAACCGCTTTTGTCACAACACATGTTAATAGTGCAATGTATGCTTTGCTGTAGAGTCCTGCAGCGGGTTACCTGCAGTTTCACAGGGGTGAACTGCAAATAAATCACTCAGCCGGTGGAACTAAAGCATTTAATTCCCTGGGTCGGCTCATGGTTCTGAAAAAGTATTTTGCAGGCCAGAATGGTTTTTATTTAAAGACAAAACATTCATTCCGGTGAGGGCAACCAGGTCTCATTGGAATACGTGAACTATTTGAAGTAAATCGGCATGAGAACAATGACGCAACAGACCCAACACACACACACACCAGATCTCCATTCACCTGATTGCACACACTATTTCTGTTGCCCTTGATCTGTTGTCTTTATGGATCTTTGTACTTGCGTGTGCGTTCGCCTAAGCCTGTTGTGGTGCTGAGGAAAAGTATAGGATTCACAATCTGTTGATGTGGTTTTCTTTCTTTTTGATACCTCCGTTTTTGCTCGACCTCCTCGCACCGTCACAAGAGCTTACTTTACATTCCATTGCAAGTTAAATGGCTCAAGGAAACAGAAATTTGACACAAATTACCGGTCAGTTCGCTGAAGCCCTACATCCTCCAGCAAATGTTTCAGATTCTGAATTTTTGGATTCATTAATGCACAGCAGCTAGGAAATCTTGAGCTTCTCTCTGACATTTTCAACTGTGGGAACCTATGTACAGGTAGGTATGTGCCTTTCCAAATCATGTACAGTCAATTGAATCTACCAGCGGCGGACCCCAATCAAGTTAGAAAATGAATATGACTTGCTTCGGTTCCTTATTGTCCTCATCGCTGGTCCTCGTTACCTGTTTGGGACTTGTCAGTTCGTGGTGTGAACATATCCCACTCTGCACATAATGCTGAGTCACTGAATTAGGAAATGGATCTCTCCCACATAAGCACCTTCAATAAGTGTGTCACAGCCCCCACGGCCCTAGGACACTGGACTGAATACATAGAACAGTGGATATCTCCATTATACCCCTGACCCCCCATTCATTAAAACACAGCCCGACACTTATGCATGCAAATGAGGTGGTCACAGGACACAGTCCAATTGGCCCTTGACAAACCCCTACAGGGTCACTGACGGGCTTTGATTCAATATGACAGTTGACCTTGTATAGCTGACCTTTCAACTGACATCCGAATTGATGCCACCAGCGTCTAATTGGGAATACTATGATTGTCTGACGAAAGGAGGGAGGATTGTTTCCTTATAGAAAGGAAATATTGTGGAAGAAGAGAAATATTGTGAAATGATTACGTTGTCAGGGAAAAATTTGTAATCTAGTAAGATTTGGCATCCGTGTTGCGGTCTTTGCAGATCAAAGAAGCACGAAGAGATGCAAGCAAGCTTGATCTGATGAAGATTGGTTTCTAAGAGCCTTGGTTTCTATATTGTCTTCCCTTTGTGAAAGCCTCGGTTGCGCGTCAATCACATCAACATCTCATCTGGATCCATAAAGGCTCGATAGAGGCTTTCCTTTAGGCTGCAGTTCTTGACAATGTAGCAATTTATTGCAGCCTCACTGTTTTCATACTGGGAAGAAATCCACTTATCAACAAGTAGCATATCCAATGTATGCATGTTCTGCTACAATGTGCATTTGGGAAGATCAATAGTGCTAAATATTTTATGATTCCTGCCTAGTGAGATGGTATATTTCCTTGTGATATCGAAGGATTGACTGGAGGGAGCATTTGGTTGGTGTTCATGGATGAATGGGGGGGATTGCTGATTATCAATTGTTTGCAGACTTTTGACTGTATTAATACCCACTTTTGGGTGGTGAAAATGCTGACCATATTGCTTTGAACTAGAATATGTGTTCATTTTAGTGATATTTCTGAGTTTGGCCTCTGTGTCATTAGGATTCTCCCTCTCATCCCCTCCTCCCCCCAATCAAGTTCAAATCAGATTATGAATCAGTTGATCAATTTTCTCAGCAAACTTAACAGGCTATGACATTGCTGTCCAGTCAGAACTGAGAGGGAAAGAAATGTGCTTTATTACTTTCCCTGAAGGCAGGAGACGGAAACAGATGGAATAGACGTGTGGGATTTGCAAAACAAAAGCAAGGAGAGAAAGAGCAAATGAAAAGAAGAAAGGAGAGGAAAACAATGACACTATAAAGATGAATGGAGAGCGAATAGGAAAGTTAGAAATAGTCAAAGAGAAAATGACAGAGAAAGAGAGCAAAACAGAGAGAAAGGCCAAAGGAGAAAGCTCACCACGTGTATCAGCAGGAGAAATGGTTTGTAAGAGGAGACAGAAAAAAACAACAGTGTATAATCATGAAGGGAGACCTCTGAGGTAATTTACTCTAAAATAAATTGACATTTTAGTGTTGCCCTTCTTAACAAAGTCAATTGACTGAGAATATAGTCTTACTTATATCAGCGGCACAATGGTACAGAGCTATGCATGTGCAAACCACAGGGGTAGAAGCAGCCAATCAAAATATGGGGATGATACAGCAGCCATGTTGTGTCAAAAATACAAAGAACCATTGTATGTTAAATCCATCTCCACAAGATGTTGTTAAGCAACTCACAATCCTAATATGCCTGTTTGTCTTGCATCTGTGCTTTCAATCAACCTCACAGCTTGCTTGGCATTTCATATGTACTACTTATCAGCGTCCCAAACGGGGATAACCAACAATTAGAATGCTCACTGACCTGCTGCAACCTTAATAAATGACTATCAGAGTTGCGGTTACTGATTATATAAACTACCTCATTCATAAAGTGCAACTTGGAATAGCCTTCTCTGTGATGGGTGCCACAATTCAAAACACTAATAAATGAGGCACAAACAAAATACTTGATTTATTGTGGCGTAAGATGAATTAAGTAATGTACATGCAAAAACATTGATATCTAAACTTCTGAAAGGGAACAAGCTGGGAAATAGTGGGGTGAGGTTGAAAATAAATATGCATCAAACATGCATTGTAATTTTACAAGACAAGCTATTTCAAGTCTTTTCCCCTAACGTTTATTAGAATTTTGAAGTCCACCGAACCCCTAGTATAATGCTGATTAAGCAATTTATCAATTAAGATACTTCACACTGTACCCTCTTGAGAGATACGGCGTACTCTTTCTGAAACTGTGTAAATTTCAGGAAAATATATTGTTGCGTTCTTGTCTCTGGCTCAACGGTGGAGTGGTTAGGTAGAGAACTGTGTGTGTTGTCTGTGAGATACCGCAGAAAAGGGTTAACACTCTTCACCACCAACCCAACAACACAATATTTGACTAAAAAAAAAGACTGTCTAATATTCATGCAATCACATTGCCATTGGGGGACAGGGGAAACCTGCAGATAGCATAGAGGCTGCCTGACAGTCCCGTCACACTCCCTCTGTTTAGACATCTAAGAAGAACTGATAAGCACCCAGCAGACATATTGTATAGGCATGGCACGGAAGACTTTGTCTGGCGCTGCATGCGTCAGTGCACAGTGTATGTGTGTGTGTGTGTGTTCCGGACTGTTTCGGTGGGTTTGAGGGGGTTTGATATTGTCTGTGTGCATTTTCACACATTCAAAAGAAGAAAAAATATATAAATCCAAGCTAAAAACATGAGCACTCCCCCTCCCGCCCTCCCTTCATCTGGACTTTATAGTCGTTCATTCTCGTTATCTAGTCTAGATCACTGTTTGATTTGTGTTTTGTTGTCCATACTGTCCTCTTTGTGGAAATCACAAGTGTATTGATTTTATTCTGGTAGGTAGCCTTTAAACCCGGATTTGATCGGATAAAACCGACAAACACCTCACAGGTTGTGACCATTTATGTCATATCCCGTAACTACAGCCTTGTCTCATCACAGCAACTCCCAGCGGGACGTTCTGATTCTTGGCATCTGCGGTGCTGCCGCAACAATGGGGGTGTTACCCGTAGCGACACGGGCCTCAGCCAACCACGATTGATGTTTAATGAGCCTGGCTCTTGCTCGTTCCTTATCATGCCGGTGACACCCCACGGTGACACTTTTAATACTGCACGTCGCTCAGAGCGCCACCGCGACGGGAGGGCCATCTCTAGACATTTTGAGGCACACACAGAAACACGCACAAAGGCGCACACAACTACACACACTGAAACACATGCGCACAAACGGACAAGCAAAAATGCACACACACACACACACACAGAAAAGGACATGCATGAACACATTGATGCACTCAAACCAAAACACACACACATACTAAAGCACACCTTGGAGAGACAGGAATGTGGGAGGGGAGAGGGTGGGATGGAGAGACTAGATCCTTACTGAGTTTTATTAGACACAGCTGGTATCAGATGAGACCAAAGGAGAGGATAGACAGAGTCAATGTCCCTTATAAAACGCTATTCCCTTTACAGCTCCCTTCTCTGGCCATGCCGGCACAAGGTTAGTGTAATGCTCTTTGCAATAAAAATGGCGTCATTTGAGACACAGCCGTAAGTGTTGACAAAAGGACATAGTGGATGTAGGAGCGAGATGAGATGCCAACATGATGTTTAAAGGCAGTCCACAGCATGTGACAACATATCTTTTAAGTTACCTCTCAGGAAGTCAATGTGTTGTTAAAGACACTCTATAGGATTTCCCCATGTTTTAAAGACACTTCCCAGGATGTCAACTTGTTGTTAAGGACACTACACAGGATGTCAATGTTTTGCTGAAGGAGCACAAGAATTGCATATTAAACAATTCCCTCTAATATGTCAAAATGTATATAGAAGGGCGACTGAGACCTGAAAAACATGTAGTCATGTTATGTTTTATTTCATGAAGCCTTCATGTTAAACAGTTCACACTACAAGTATTAATACTCATTTATTTTGATCTGCTAAATGTTTTTACTATTGTATTCACCAATTGTTTCTTGCTGTGTGCTGGAACTTGTGATATTATGAACTGACCAGTGGAATTAGCTTATTGTAGATTGTGTTTTTTTTACACAAATGTATCACTGCTAACTTTAGTTAATTGTACGTGAATAAGATGAGCTATGGTGAAATTCCCCTTTCAATAACCAAACTGACTTGACCACGACCCAGTAAGCAACCCCCCATTCTTAACCTTTTTGAGAACCCCACCTCTTTCTTGTTAGTTTCCTGTAGGGTTGTGCTGAGTACCGTGACAAATCAATTGCTGAAAGGGAAATGGAGAATTTTCCAAAATCAGAGGCAAGAAAGCATGGAAAGGTGGTGTAATGTTAAAAAAACTAAACCTGGTGCAATATTACAAAACTAATTAGGTCAGTTGGCAACAGGTCAGTAATTATGTAATGTAGTTATTCTTTTTGGGTATCGTAGATGTCAAAGAGGAGAGGGACCATCCGGCTACTTATCAGCGCACAATTCAAAAGACAACATTCATTATGGTATGGGGGTGCATGTGTACATATTGCATGGGTGACTTGCACATCTGTGAAGGCACCATTCATTCTGAACAATATATGCAGGTTTTGGAGCAACATATGCTGCCATCCAGACTACATTCCTTTCCAGGATGGCTTTTCTTATTTCAGCAAAACCATGCCAAATTAGAGTCTACATGTATTACAACAGCATGGGTCCAAAGTCCAGGTGCTAAACTGGCCTGCCTGCAGTCTAGGCCTGTCACCCATTGAAAACATTTGCCTCATTATCAACAAAAATACAACAAAGAAGACCCTTAACTGTTCAGCAGCTGAAATCCAATATAAAGCAAGAATAAAAATTAATTTCACTTTCAGAACTGCCACAATTGGTCTCCTCAATTCCCAACGCTTAGAGAGTATTGTTAAAAGAGGTGATGAAACACAGTGGTACAGTAAACATGCCCCTGTTTTTCAAATCTTTTGCTGGCATCAAATTTCAAATGGGCCATAGACGCAGAGCATAGACGCGAAGTTAACATGACAAGTTATTCAGACGTTCCATGGTAGACAACCAACGTTGCAGAGCATAGATGTGAATTTAAAACGATACCTAATTCAGACATTCCATGGTAATTCTGCCCATCGCTCAGCATTTCAAGCACATACTATATTGTTATTGTGTCTGCATTGTCAGCCCTTGGCTCGGAGTTTTGGACATTTGCAGAGTGTGTGCGTTTCTGTGTGTGAGAACACAATTAAGGGTTAAAGGGCAATTTGCATCTGCCAACCGATTTCCCCTCTGACATCATCAACGCTCGGTCAATGTTGTTGATCTAATTAAGAGGCTACTAATGAGTGGGAATCAGGAGAACTTCCATTGTACTGCTGATTCACTCACCATTTTTCCAACTATCCATCTTTTCATCTCCCTATCCCTATCTCCTTCCCTTTCTCCCTCCCTCTCTTTCTCCCTCCCTCCCTGTTAGTTAAATAGCTCAGCTAATGAAGCTGCCCTCTCTTTCTATCTAAACACACTGATCATTAGCCCCATCTAAATACACCTGCAGGCGCAGGCTGACAGAGACACAATGCATGTTGGGTTGCGAAGGCTCCCACTCCCATTGATTCAATGATGATATGGACAACTTTAATAACCTTTAAAGCCCCTGTAATTCATCATCTATGGGGAAAGGGGGGGTGGCCTTGATCAGGCCTACAGTGTACTTCCTCTGTGTAACACATTTATATGCCTTACAAGTTTCTAGATATGATTTTATGGTTTTCCATTCGGGAGGTAAAATCATGTGGACAGCCAGGGTAAATTACAGCCAACTGGATAACTTATGAAGCAGGATGCCTTTTCAATATGGCCCTTTGGTTTAATTTTCCATACGACAGTTGATGGACTAAAAGTGATAAAATTGGCCTTTGAATTCCTGCACCCACGTTAGACCTCCCATTCAGTTCAGTAAACGATGGACTTGGATCATAATATCATTTAATCTGCATGCTTCCTCCAAAGCCACAGACAGTGTGAACGGAGAGGCCCCCTGGTTTACCTGCTGTCTGCTATGAAGCCACAGACAGTGTGAACGGAGAGGCCCCCTGGTTTACCTGCTGTCTGCTATGAAGCCACAGACAGTGTGAACGGAGAGGCCCCCTGGTTTACCTGCTGTCTGCCATGAAGCCACAGAC
>JACXGK010002447.1:0-11953 GCA_016801125.1 Novumbra hubbsi | reverse complement strand
TGACAATTTGTTTTGCAGCGGGAAAAGATACAGGGAACGAACATATTGTTTGTTTGGGGGGGTCATATTTAATGAACATAAAGACTAAAACAACCAGTGAAAAAGAGTCTTGAGAGGTGGTCAAAAGCAAGGCAGCCATAGTACCTTGCCACTGTTCCCGTGTTTTTGGTGTCTTCTCTCTTTACGGTTTTCTTACTTCCTCTGCCCAGAGCTGCTCCTGTGGTGCCTTTATATACCTGCCCTGAAAAGGTCCTGATTGGAGGCATTTGCGTAGGGATAGACCAGCCCTGTGAGCTGCATCCAGAGTGTTCCGGCATCGTTATGTAATAGTTATTTGACCAGGTAAATTGAATGAGCACATAGTATAATTTACAGCAACTGCCGGGGGGAAGAGTGAAAGGATCGGGGATGAATGACTCAGAAGCTGTGAATGATAAGGTGGCCTTGGTCTATGGGCCAGATTGCCTGTAGACTGGGGTTACAACCTGTACTGCTACATAAATTGCCATAGGTCCTTTGCTGACCATGGGTAGAAAAGACACCCATTCAACGTCCCATCTGGAGGACGGCATGAACAGACCCTTGCGTAGTTCTGAATAAAGCCCCTAATAGGGTGAAGTAACAGCGTTAGCTACGATCAGAGAGCTTCATTAAATGTGAACATTAAATCAGCTGGTGGGAGAATTGTAATGTGTAGAAGAGTCCTGATGTGGTTATAAGGTTCATTCACTTATTCTGTTATCCGCTTATCCAGCTTAATGGATTGGATGTATTATGACTTGGCTAGGAGTTAGGGAATTAGATTTAGTTATACAATTGGATCTACCAGTCTCTCGTCTTGGTGTCCTGAGCCTCCGAGTGTGGCACAAGTGTTGTTGCTCCAGACCAGCTTAGTAGGGAGCTAGGTCCGTCTGAACATCGCTACCCATTCTTATGTTACATCTCATTTAGGTACATTTGCTTACAATATGAAGGATTTTTTTTCCGTTTTTAGAGTATGTTCCAAAATACAGTTCTCTGGGTTTCAGCGGTATGGCTGTGTGCTGGTAATTACAACTAATGACTAATGACTACAACTAAAATGTCATCCGCATGCTAATCTTGCTCCAGACCATTTCTTGGACAGCGTTTTCTTCTCAGGAATATCACACTTTACTTTATGAGAAAAAACGCAATGTTGATTTTAAGATCTTTTAAAAAATGCGTACACAGAGAGAGGTTGCACATCCCATTTTGTACACTTGTGTAAACGTCTGTGTATCGCCACAGTTGGGGCAATTGAAAAGACTGCCGGTTTGCTGGGCTGGTTGGGGATTGTGAATACCCAACCCTAATGTGATGGGCTGATTTCAAGGACACAATAAGTCTATGTTCAAGAACTAAAATAGGTAAAACAAAAATGACCTTGATTGTTTTATTCCCACACTTAATCTGTGTCGGTGAAACCAACCCTATAAATTCAGATGGCTTAGACTTTCTTTTTCAGGTGTCTCTCCCTTGAAAAGGTCAACCCACACCTCTTCAAAAACGTCTGATTAGTGAAGTGAAAAAACGTTTGTTATTATTCGTTAACATCATTTTGACTTTTCAGCCTTTTCTGGACAACAAAATGGACACCTCATTTGACCTCAGGTAGGTTACCATGTACTAGATTTTCATTAGTGACACTCACTCTCACATTTCTCATGGTGGGTTATTCAGCATGTTCAGAAATAGCTGCAGTCAGGGAGTTTCACATCCTGTAATAAGGCTTAAACCACTGTCAAAATGCAGAAGGGTGGGGGAGAATGAGGGAGGTAGGGAGAGAGGGATGGATGGTTGGGGAGGGAGGAAGGGTGGATAAGATAGAGAGAAGAATTACTAGTGAGATTCAAGAGAAGGCTGGAGACCAACTCTAGGGACGGGATGATTTGCAAGTCATGTAATTTCTGGTGTGTTAAGTTCATGTGTGTGCTAACAACTGATTTGTGAGGCAGATATAAATAACAATACATGTTTATCCTTTTGGTACAGACATAACCAATAAACAAATACTGAGTAAATAAAAGAGAAACGGTTCTAGTCCAGGGTAGCAGGACTTTTCTCTGTGTGAGGACTGCTGGACATTTCAATCTATTATCCAATCCCATGGCACCACCCAAATCCCTCTCTCCTTTCACCCCACCTCCCTGCTTCACCCTTTTCTCTTCTTTTAATTTATTTCCAGTAATATCCAATCGGCCTCATTTGACATTTAAATGGATTCTCAGAGGGGGACAGAGAGGAAGAAAAGAAGAGGGGTGGAGAGAAAGTCTGAATTGGCCCTGGAACGTCTTGTTTCATTGACAATGTGGTGTTATCCGTATGCGTGTGTATATACATTACACGTGGATGTAGCGATACATCACACGTGGATGTAGCGTTTATTGTACTGGTGGCCGACACGGTCGCCACAGCGACACAAGAATACATTCTTGACAATGACTTTGTGTTAGATACATGAAGTGCATTCAATCGGTCTATAGACAATTTCACCATCCCGTTCTGAAGGTAACTGTGCCACTGGTGCCATTGTACTCATGTGTGACCTGAGCGAGAAGGCACTGTCCTTTGGGCAGGCAACATCAGAGTGGGCATGGACTTCAGTAAGGGAAAAAAGGAGAGTGAACCAAAAAAGTGTGCTCTACAGTAGCCTACCAGAGTGGATTGTTTAAGGGGTGTGTGTGTGTGTGTGCATTCATGCATGTGTGTGTGTGACTTGCCTCCAGTCTCCAGCAGTGACAAGGTGCCTAATGAACAGCCAAGCTCTGATTGACTGGCTAACACAGCAACCCACTGCATAATTACGTCTTAAATAATAAATGTTCCCACTTATACTTCCATAGTTCCATAGTCTGCACATTGTAGCCGTGGTGGACAATCAGCCGTGGAATAGCCCTCCATAGAACCGTTCAGCCCAGCTAGATCCAGGGACCAATTCATACCAGTTCTACATCAGCTATGAAGCAATCCCGGAATAGTAAAGAAACTCGAACGAGATCCTTTTTGATTTTATAATTTTATTCCAGCTGTTGATTTTAACTCGCAGATTGTTGCTACACTCAAATTGCACATGTTTTTAAACTCCCTCATGCACACGGGATGTTTTAACATTTGTTTTATGTTGTGTTAATTATGCATGTTGGTATCTTGGCCGGGGCTCACTTACTAACAGGAAGGAAAACCTCAACGTGATCTCTCCGGTTAAATAAAGGATACATCTTTTTAAAAGAGCTCAAACCAATACTGCATGGGCCAGTTCACGCAGGTCAGACCAGTCAATGCCGCGATCCAACTTGAACCAGCCCAATCAACTAACTAGCCCCGACAGAATTAATGTCAGCTCTTCTGTTACCTGAAGTCTCTGCTCTGCTAATGAGGCAATGACAATCCAATGCTCTGATTGATGGAAGTTACACCGAAATGTACTGATTGCTCAAAAATGGCAATGAAAGGCCACGATTGGTGAACATGACAATGCAAGACCCTGATTGGTAAGTATGAGAAAATGCCGGAAGAAAAAGTTCAGACCGATGTTTAACTTGGCTGGTCATGGCTGAATAAAAGGCTGTGCGACAGTGTAATCAGATCTGTAGGCATGGCTGATTACTCACTGTGGATAAGAGGTGTGTGTGTGTGTCTGGTGTGTGTGTCACCGTCACATAAAAGAGAGCAAATAACTAACAGGGATGGAGATGTCTTGCAAGGGATGATAATGCGGGTGATTTACATTATCGTTGTTCGTAAAAAATCCGGCCCACTCACACCCCCAAACACCAGCCAACAGATTCATTCGTTACTGCACCTTTCCAGGTGTACATTATGAACAGTATTGGGTCAGGCTTTCATGATGAACACAACCTACTTTTTAAAGCTCCACTTTGTTGCTAGTGGTATTCTGAGTCAGGCTGATAGTTTATAAGGGTACGTGGGGCAAAACGGTGTTAGCAGGACTTCATTGCCCACTAGGGTTTTCAAGTGTGTGTGTCTCTGTCGGTATCCTTGTGTGTGTGTGTGTATTACCTTTACCATCTGCGCCAAGAAATCCAATCAGTTTACAGCAACCTGAGGACTGATTGGTAATTCAGTGTCAGTGATTAATTAAAGAGGGTCCGTTTTCTTGTTTTGTCCAAACACACACGCACAAACAAAAGGCACTGTCAAAGTCAACTGACCATTAGAATCTCAGTGGCACTCTGGGAGGTTTACTCACAAGGGCCAGGGACTGTACTGTTCTAAAATGTGTTCTCCTTTAATAGCGTGTGCTGTGTGTGTGTGTGTGTCTACATGTTCAGGAAATGGTATGAATTGCGTATGAATGCAAATGGATGTGTGTCTGTGAGGGCAGTCATGGGTGAATGGTATGTGCCAGGCAGCAGGGTGACTGGGGGTTCATTGTGGCCGACGTATTGCCAAGGAGGCGAGGCCAAGTCCCACAAGACCTTCAGGGGTCCGTCAGGCAGGGCGCCCATGTGGACAAACTGAAATATCTGGTTTTATATACAGATAAAGAGGAGAGAAAGATGAGAGCGAAAGATGAGAGAGAAAGATGAGAGAGAAAGATACTAGAGGGTGAGGGGGGGGGGTACAGAAGAACAAATAGGGAGTGAACGAGATTGGGAAAAGGGGGAGGGGTAAAGTGAGCACCCGAGGTATCATTGGAGCTGTCCTAGTGAGATGTGGGAGGGACCTGGAATGGATGGAAGGGATTGGAGGGAGAGTGGGGACATTTAGCGGATTTATGCAAAGCGGATGAGATGTGACACAAGCTGAAAAATTTGTTATGGCGCTTCACACGTTCACAATCTCTGCCGCTCTAACGACCCTCCCTCTCTGTCAGTTTTCTGGACATGGTCACCATGTGTGGTCTGCGGTCAAGTGAGCTTTTGGCTGGGTTATCTGTGTGTGCCCATCCATGTGAGCTGGCAAGGACTTGTGATCATTTGGCAGGTGGATTTTGACCAGGTGGGTGTTACTTAGTGTTGCAGAGACAGCGGGTCTGTTCGGTCACCCCCACCCACACATCACCGCCCCCCAAACCTAATTCCTCCATTTCTCTCTTCCCCGGGTCTCCTTCATCTTCCTTTTTGTAAAGACAACCGCTCCTTCATCATTTATCTGACCACGTCCAGAATGAAAGGGATCTTGATTAGATGAAACGTCATGGCATAATTCTAACCCAATGAGTTCTCATGGAATCTCCGTTGGAGGCAAAATCAAAAAACTGAAAGACAAGCAACGGGATCCGCAAATTAGACTTTACATGGCTTTACCGCAAATCTCATGGGAAGTGCAATGTACAACATGATGAACAGGCATCTCAGGGCTTTAGGGCAGACCGAGGAACAACATCCCTTAGCATGGTGGAGCTCACTGCTCAAGCAAAAGACAAAGGATGAACAGATTGCGAATCAAACCACACAGGGTATGCGGAAGACACTGGAGGATACCAACTGATGTTTTTTAAAGTCTTCCGTCATACAGAACAGGTCAACATCATCCATCAATCACACATCAATTAACGCATGCTTGATTCTTCAAGAAGAACTCCACGCCTATACCTTTAAAAATGCTGAAAGTTGCATACTTATAAATAGATGTATAAATGACATAAGAAAACTTCCAGGTGAGATTTGAACTATTTCTGATTGGAGTGGCACTATGTACATGTTTAACATGGTTAAATGTGAGGGACACGTTCAGAACGGAACTTATTAAGTAGATATAGATATTATAAACATGTTTTTTTGCCGAGTCTGCATCCGGTTGTTTAGGTTTATATGGAGTCTTGAAGATTATGGGACATTTTGCCCCTAAGGTCTGTTGATTGGTGAATGTCCCATAATGAATTGGAAGACAGTCCTGTAGCAGTGGTCAAAGTTATTTAAGGACCAGCCTGGTACACCGAGTTAACCAGCACAGTGTGCCTCAGTGTCCACTTTACCAACAGCAAACTCTTAACACCAAACTAGTCAATGCTAGTCACACCATGTTTTAGCATCATTGGCACAGCGCATTAGAGACTAGAGCCATTCACAGAGCCATTTACAGGCAATTCACAGGACTGTAACTAGGTCAAGCCACTCACTGCCTTTTCTTGACAATCTATTAATATGATCAAAAATGCATCTCACAATCTCACAGCTCCCCTTTGACTAGTACTCTTAATATATATATGTATATATATATATACATATATGTATTAGGACCTAAAGGATCTGTCCAATCTAAGTATTTAAGCAAGAGTTTCTCCGTGACAAGGAATATATCTACAAGCGTTTTGCAGAGGGTCTAAAGGGAAAGGGTCACATTGTGATTTGGTGTTAAGGCTTATTCAGGAAGCGCGTTAATCCTTGTTCTATTTCTCTCACCCCAGCGCGTGGGTCCGTCCGCAGCCGGCCTGGCCGAACCTTTGATGTTCGTCTGAGCATCAGTTGAGATATGATCGCTTCATTAGAATGCAAGTCATCTTTGGAAAACAGCTAGAGATGTAGGGAGGTTGAGATCACCAGCTTTCATCTGGTAGCGTTGCTTTCTTCTATAACATCGAGAACTCCTCAAAGCCGCATTCAGGAAACACTTTTAAAAAGGAAGTGCACGAGCCCAGCGTAATGAACTATCAAGGATTACCTGCTTAGCACCATCCACAAGCATATACTGTTGAGCTTGTGACACATCGTTATGTATTACATAGTGAAGTGTTAATCAGACTCTATAGGAAAATGCTGTGCACCAACAATTAACATAGAATCTGTCCACTCGCAAAATCATTATACTTTTTTCTGGCTGAGCTGTAGCAAATATCAGCGGAACTCTTAGCAATTACTGCGTGCTTAAATCCTCACGGTACGACAGTAAATTCAAATAACTGTCTCTGACTGAAACATAGTTGCGGGAAAGAAGCCACCATGCCCCTCCCATCTATGACACAATGCATGTGTCAGGAATTAGACTGTCCGCCTAACACATTCAAATCACTGCGAGAGAACTGGGTGGGTAGTAACAGGCCTTCTAAGACCCAATTGAAATATGCAATACAACTATTTAGGTACCTTCACTCACCATAATATGCATGAGAAGTAAGTTTGAAGGGAGGTGAAAAAATAGCCCATGGACATGAAATTACTTTACCAACAACAAATGCCCCTCGTTTCTAGTGAAGGGATCGCTGGGATTCTGGAGCGGTGCATTGAAATGGATTTAGTATTCTCCCAAGTAACGCTGTGCTTGCTGGGAGCTAGGAATTCGTTTTGCAGAGCAGATGAAATGAAGTGACACTAGCTGCTGGCATCTATAAAATCAGAAGAAATACCGGTAGATGTGCTTTTCCTGCCTGTTGTTTCTTCATAGTCGGTACGGGCTCAGTTTAGCATCAAGGGTGTTTTTTTTATGTTTTGTCTAACAAATCCCCTTAAAAACCGGGCTACCTGAGCACGTTCAGTCCAACATAATAAATGTTTCTTGTGTTCGGGTCTAGACTGTATGAGCTCAGGCTACGTGATACTGCATATTGTGAGTAACATATTCCTGTGAATAAGTAGGCTACTTGTTAGTGTAATTGTTAATAGAAAGGTATATGTAGCTTCTCTTCTGTCATAACTCGGCGCCCCCGTATACTATACAGAGCACTTCTCACCAGAATAATGTCCACCAGTGAAAGAATAAATGCATTAGCAGTCTAGCCAAGACTTTGTTGTCTGTTTCACTTTAGATACACTCGCAAGGAGCAGATGATTAGGGACCAGAGCACCAATGCAATGGCTCTAAAACAATGGGAACGTGTTCCTGTGCAAAATGTTTTGCGGATTGGCTTTACGGAAATGAAAAGCTGACAAAACAATGAAACGCTTTTCTGATAACGCTTTCGTTCTTATTGAGTGCATATTTTCTGCGGTTGAATTTCAACACTGTCTGCTTGCATAACAGTGTCAAAGATAACATATCACAATGCATAAATATTTTCTCAAGAGATGTTGAAATAAAGAAATCAGATTTCCTATCCCAGAGACCAGTGAACATTCGATGTATAATTTTACTGCAATTTCTTTTTTTTTTAATTCTTTATAACAGGCTTTACTTGAGAGTGTATAGACCCATAGTCAGTGTTCAATTTCAGTTATGAACTAAGAGGATTCATGTTTTGTTTATTCCTAAAAAAATATTGTCTTATCTTTTCCAGAATAAAACTGTAAATTAGCCGTTATCCAACACAATGTGAACATGCAAAAGGGTGATTTTATTGACCTTTAAATGATGAGGTGAATGCATACACTTCAGCCCATCACATGTTTGGTAACGCTAGTGGATTCCTCCAACCAGGAGAATGGGAAAACCAGGGCACTTATTAAAAGTTCTCTAAACTCTATTTCTTACAAACTTACAGTAGAGACAGTAATTGTGTGTTGGTAATTACGAAGCCTATTCTTACTGTGTGTTCTAAAATTACATCCATACTGGTTAATTACAAAGGTGAGATTATGGCAACTGCCGAGTTGTTTTCCACACGCACTAATTACCCTGATCCATACTCAAATAGACTGAGAATGTCATAACAAACTAGAAAGACAACTTTAGATTGCACATGCCTATTTCAGCTATAATTTAACAGTGCTGTAATATAACCCACTCCAGCAACGGAGAGTTTGTGGTCCTCATAGATCTTATAGGGAAACAAATCCAAGCTTAAGAGAAATGCTTGGATTTCTCAAACTCCCTGGGGTAAATGTTGTACTTATATGTATATATATATATAGCAAACTCCTTCAAAATGATGTACAATACTTTCTTGGTAGGTAGTTGATATCATGAAAAACGTTTTTGGTCAACATAAAAAAATACGGACTTCCTCCTACCTGTCATTGTATTCCTCCTTATTTGTATCTGGTATAAATGTTATGTAATGTTTGAAAGCAAGTCAACACTAACTGCCTAAATAAATAATATACTTTTACCAATGGACAAGTCGTTGTGTTTTGTCCTCTTAAAAAAATCTATTGTTTTTCTCAAATATTGCAGTGCTGACAGATGTTTGCTTAAAAACTCTCATTTTGACAGATGGATCTTCACATCGGACGGTTTGACGCTCCCTAATATTTCAATTCCATTACGTCTCGTCAGACAGCAATTATGAGCCCAAAGCCATTCGTCACTGAGGCCGGAATAATAAAATGCCCAGATCTGAGCTGCTTCATGCAAGAATCACATTCTTTTCAACTTTATTCTGAAAATGTGACTGGAAAAGTGAGTGGGCTTGTTTGAGCATCTGTTCACTTCCCATTCTCTTTCCCATCTTGTGTGTATGTCTCTGTGTGTGTGGAATAAACACCAAAAACCTCTTTCTCACACACATACACTTACCTATTGTGACTGCTGTCCTGGTCCCAGTCTAATTGGCAATTAAGCAGCGCTCAAAAAGCAATCAGGCAGCAGCCAGGACAGCTGTGGCGGAAGGAACATGTGCTTGTTTATCATTTCTCAAGCTTTAACGTTCAGATCTATTTTAGAGGAGTGGCATCGTAATGAACTAGAAGGCACACTTTATTTCATTTTCAAGATTCTCTGAGATATCTGTTTTGTGTTTTGTAGGTGGATGGGGGGTGTAGAGGGGTGGGGTGGGAGGGAGTGGGGCAGAGTGGGAGGTATGGGGGTGGGGTGGGAGGTGTGGGGGCCAACTACTATTCTTTTGGATCACTAATCTAGCACAGTTAACTTATCTTGCCGAGCCACAACAATGAAATGTACATTCAGTAAGAGTTCATTTGATTTTCAGCAGAATAATATACTGAATATATTTTCTGATCCCATATTATCGTATTGCTTCCGTCTTACCATTGGGGTATCCTTGAAACAATTACTCAGCCTTGCATTGTCTTATTTTAACCTACTGGATTTTCTAATATTATTATATATACATATAAATATATGTTGGTAGATTATTTTGACAGATATAAGTTTTATCCTAAGCGAGTCACGTAATAAAACGTATACATATACAGAACCTTTGAATTGATCCTTCTCTTTTTGCTAATTGCACTGCATTTGCGCCATGACACTATAATGACTCAGGCACTATGACTCATGGCATCAGTGGGAATTCTCCCCAAAATACTATATGGTCATATTTTGCTGTTTTTGTTTTTGTGTATTTTAGTTTGTGCTCATGTTTGTGCCTATGTAACTACTCTTTTAATAGTGTGTCAGGATGGACATGCTAACAAGTAAATATATGTTACTACAGGCTGTTTTATAAGGGGTTGGGAATTCCTCGAAATAGCTAAGACTATCTGAAGGGCTTGAGAATAGGACAGTAGTTGGTTGATTGGGTGTGAGTTTGTGTATGGGGAGAGTAAGCGTGTCTGTTTGTGTGTGTACTTATTTACATGTGTGTGCATATATAGGAGGGAATGCTACAGTACACTTTAGAAATACTAAGTATTTTCATCGGATTCTGCTCTGCTATGTATTTTCAGATTTAACTATTTTCTTTGAAGTTATTTTTAATTGTGTTGCGCAGAATTGGTGATAATTAGGAAAACAGTCATTAAATGCCAGATTTAGCAGAGTTGAGTCTTAGTTACATAGATTCCATTAAGAGAAGAATATTCACTATGCTACAGTTAGACATCGTACTGCTTTTCCTCAATTTGGGTGACTTGCTTTCAGTAATGACCCTCTCCTGACTCCTCAGTAATGGCAAAAAACACCAACTAAATGCATCACTCGGTGCATTCATTTATTTTATTACTTAATGATGATCAATCAGTAAACAAAATATTTTTTTGCATGTTTTGACAGGTTCATTATAAAATTACACTCGTACATAAGTCTAACAAGAACGCTTTTGTCGTCATTTGTTTAACGGTTTTAGGGTAGATAATATATGCACGTAAACCTCATAAACTCTTCACAAGCAGAATATAAATAGTAAGTGTCTTTGCCTGCCAGGTTACATCAGCACACACAGGAATACATGACAGCATAGGCCTGCAGGTTTAGTAATGCTGCTTTCAAAGTTGTATTTTTGTCACTATGCATATCAAGAACCATATGCCTCACTGTCTTTCCAGGGCTGTCTGCTATTTGAAAAGACACCTCATCCTCAGCCCCATGTATATTAGTGTCGCTGGGTCAGACGAGCCTGGGAGTGTTTGTTTGTTGTCCCGGCAATTCCCAGTCGGTGTTAAAAGAAACGAGGCAATCTATATTGAATACACCAAGTAGCGTCGGTCTGCAAGGTGGGGCAAGCTTGACTCAGCAATCAGTCCCATCCTGAGCCTTTTTGGTGTTACAAGTGCCTACAAATCTAATTTCCTTTTCCCCACTGCCATCGTGGTGGTGTCAAGATACCAATTCAGACATGAAACGGCATCCTCTTGGGCACTGCGACACTGGCAGAATAAAATTAGCAGAACAACAACAACAGCTACTGTCTAAACAGAACAAAGAACGACATGGATTTTAAACAGTGATTAGGGTCTCGGTCTCTTTTACTGATACATGGATTTGTCCAGGAGAGTTTGTAGCCAGGGAATCTCTGGATCTTTCCTCTTGGCTGGAGCAGAGATGAAGACATAGATGTTCTTGATCAACGGCTTCAACCCCATAATTTACCATGTCATTACGAAGTTTAGTGCTGATTACTGTTGACATACTGAGGCTTCAACATCGTTAGGCTGATTAGGCTGCATTTACATCAAACAATTTCTGATGTGAAAAATAAAAATGCTATGTGACGTCCCAGCTTCGGACCTCCAACACAAACTGTCGCTCAACTTCATTGTAATTCATGATTGCGTTAATCGGTTACGTCTTAATTAAACACATTGTCCCACAAATTGTTTGTCATATAATTAAGTGCAAGATAATGTAAAAAGGCAATGATGGACATGTGTGTGAACACTTTAAATAGTAACAAAGACGAAAAAACAACATGGTA
>JACXGK010002446.1:27028-54464 GCA_016801125.1 Novumbra hubbsi | reverse complement strand
CAAACTACGGCCCGAGGGCCAAATGCGGCCCGCCAGGCGGTTCCATCCGGCCCGCGGAAGATAATGAAATGGTTTTGAGGGGAATCGAAAAATAACTCACCAGCCCATTCTTATACATCTGAGTCGGAATTTCAACTAGTTACACATTATATGGGATCTACTGTACATATGTACTGCATGTTTTTTTACTTTTGCCCTTTTCAGGCCTGCAAATCATTTATAATTAACAAATTACAAAAACAAATGTGGCCCTCCAGTTAATTTCTAAATCCTGATGTGGCCCCCGAGCCAAAAAGTTTGCCCTCCCCTGCCATATGGTATAAAGCATTGAACAGGTATTAAGGAAAGGTTTAAGCCTTTCTGAAGAGCATGTCAACCGATTTTGGTTTAAAAGCATTTTAAGTAACTGAACCCCCAAAATACCATATTACAAGAGACTAATATTAAAAGATTCTGAAAGTTCAAACATAGCGTCGGCATTGTTCTAAAGTAGTTCAGATCATTGCAGACCGCTGAGAAAGACAAGTGGACATTGTAATGTACAGCTTAGTCATCTGACTGTTAATTCATGCAAATAAACTACAACCTAGGAATAAACTTACATAATTTGAAATGCAACTTACTTAATTTTAAGGTTTTTGACAGCATCCCGGGAACGATAGGTAGCCTCTCCCGTGTCAGTGTTCCATCCGTCTGCCATGTTGACAAATGACAGGCTGCCGGATAGCTAGCGTAGCTTTGCGTAGTTAAGCCAGTGAGCTGCAATTTGTCTTATGCGTAGCAAAAAGATAGCAAACATGGGCACCAATAGTGTGAGCCAACGTTATATAACTATCTAATGCATAATTCTAAAACTAGATTACTGGCCAGCAATGTGATTACTAGTAGCAAAATGGTTAGCAAACAATGTAGTTGGAGCTAGTTAGCCACTTTTTTACGCTACTGTAGTATTTTTCAAGGACGCGTCTCCTCGTTGCATAGTAACAAAAGCTATCTGGTGGAGCTAAACTGTATCCGATATTATTTTTTTGAGCGATCAGAAACACGTGGGATATTTTTGGCCATACGGTGCATTGTGGGTAATATAAAAAAGAACACGCACATTAGACATATGACATGGGTTATTTATAATATTTATACTATAATACTTTTATATCGTGAAATGAGGTACTTTTTCAATTTCTCGACTCAAAATATGAAAGTGTTTGAAGGGGTTTCGCGACGATTATCAAAGGATGCATCATGACAACCTGAAAGCTGTTAGGTCGACCCAGAGCCGTATAGAGATGTCTCTCTGTAGTAATATAAGTCGTGGAGCTCCGCCCCCTAGAGGGCGTTAGCTCCTAGTGGTTTACCTTCGCCGCATAGCGGCCACACTAAGAAATTCATGCACTTTCCTTGTCGGGGCATGCTTGCCCCCAATATATAGCTGAGCCACCCTCAGCTCAGCCTCCCTTTTTTCTTCAGCTCGACTGAACACTTTTTAGCACTTGATGAACCACCTCGCCGATTATTCTTTTAACCAGCGTCATCAAGAAAATATTATTTTTTGTTCCTGGAACGTCTACCTTCAGGACATGTTCCTTCTTCCTCTTCGGGTGCAGTGGATCAGACGTTGACGGGGGGAGGGGGGGATGTTTTTTCGGGCGTTCTCCCTTGGACCCATGAACCCATACTTCCTCGACCAATTTTTCCCAATTCAACCCATGGTTATTGTTACAAATACTTTTTTCTCGCTTCCCATATTCCACCCCAGCCCAGTTGGTGGCGGTAATGCACTATTAATGTTGTATGTCAGCCACCTTTAAACCTTAAAGAAGTTGAATTCATCCTTTTGTGTGTAATGGGTTGTAATAAATATATCACTCACTGCGGAAGTTCTGGAATGGGAAATCTTTTGCCGTTTTTTGCTTAGTTAATGTCAGTTTTGTATTGTGCTTGGACTAAACATCAAAAATGATCGCTCGAATTGTTTTAAAAGATGTGGTTGAGAGGTTCAAGAATTTTACTCCTGAGTTGAGGCTCACGAGTGGTATTGTTGCTGTTACTATAGTATCAGTAGTTTTGTTTACAGTCACAAAACATTTCGGTTTATCAGAGGAAGTCTTTAGTCTTGGGACCGCCATTTTTGGCACTGGGGATGGTAAGTTATGGAGTTAGGTAAATATTTTCAATGTTCTATCTTAGAGGGCTGTGTCACACAACAATTGTTAATTATACGTGCATGCTTCCTACTTTTAATGGGGTTGTGAACTAGTCCAGTAGATCTCCAACGTCTGCTGTTTAGTTTAGGACCGTTGAACCATTGAACAACTTAACCTCAGTGCCCAGGCTGCTTCATATATGAGCTTGACTCAACAAGTTGGCTTTAGTAGGAGTAGTGTGATATTCTATAATAATGAATAAAAAAAAAACACGAAGCGTCGTTCCATATTTCTGATGTACGTTTTAGTTGGACAACAATTCACAGACACAACAATGTGGAAAAAAAATCAACATGCACTAGGCCCTCATCCAACGCGTTTGACCACTAAATTGTGGTCGGAGACTTAAAGAAAGTGTATTTGTGGAAGATTTAAAGTGCTCTTAATTTCACAAATCCATTTATTGCGCATCAGGTAAAGATGAGTGTTGCAGTCATCAGCCCCCACACCCATTAAGCAAGACAAGCCATACCACTGTTTGGCCCTACCTCAGCCTAATAATTAAAGCTTTTTAGGAGAGTATACATGCCCACATTCACTGACTATTCTGCTCCAACATGTTTCTGTTTCCAAATCTTCCTGCATAGTTAGTATTTGTATAAGGGACATATGCTCCTGCTACCAGGGACAGTGGTTGGACCACATGTTATCTCAAACACAGTCGCTGTGGAAGGCCCCTTAGACCTGTCCTAATTAAATCATTAAGTAGAGGTCTAATATCGAGCCAACCATAAATGCATCTGATGCCCTCTACCCCATAACTCCTGTTTTAATCTTCCTTTTCCTCTGCAGTGCCCAAGCTCATCACCTACTCCTTCCACCACAAGACAGTGACCCAGCTACTACTCAGCATTGGGGTTCTTGTGCCCCTCTGTGGAGGCGTTGAGAGGGGTGTGGGGACGGTCCGGTTCCTCCTCATGTTTCTGTTGCTTTCTATCAGCACGGGGGTGTTGTACACCATGCTGGGGCTTCTGCAGTTTGGTACGTTCGCTCAAAGTCAGGTGGAGGGGTTGGTTCCTGTGTCCCTCTCTGTTATGAGCATGGCCACTGTACACTCTCGTATGGTTAAGGGCTTTCTTTTTGGGCTCAGTGTACCCATGTTAGCCCTTCCCTGGCTGTTTCTGCTCATCATCACTGTTTTGGTTCCGAACACGGACTTTCTCTGCAACGTCATCGGCATCATCATAGGGGGGATTTGTATCCTTATTCCAGACTAATTGTGGTAAAAAGGAACTGTGATAAACAGTTCAGTGTGTCACATCTTTAAAAGTGCAATGATAGTTGTGTAATTATTTGGTAACACGTTCGTGGTGTTTGCTTGAAATGTGTGTGAAGTTCTCCTGGTGAACATTATGGGATGTTTGGGTCGGAGAATCATGCATGACTACGTCACATTGTCCTTATCGTGCTGTGATGAAACAGACGGAAAGGGCTGGCTCTCATGTCTGGACTTATCCGACACCAGGGCAACTATTCTGGACAAAAAGTTGCCTTTTAGACTGCTGAAGAATATTGGTTTCCTGTATGTCCCTGCTTCCGCAGAGGAAAGAAGGAGGACGGTCCATCCACCGTGAGTACTGATAAAACCAGGTGCATCATTTATCAGACGTCATGAAATACAACTTTCGGTTGCAAGCCACAGCTGGCTATGTACAGCAACACCTTATCGAGGTGTCGTTATAATAGATCTGTGGTTCCCAACTCCTAAATTCAACCAAATATTAGCATTTTGGTAACAATTGTGTTAATGCTATATTGACCTTAAATGTAGCAATTCTATCTTACAAGGTAACAGCATTCCTACATTTATTATTGTAATTTGTTCAATATTGCTTATTCAGAATCAGCTTTATTACCAAGTAGGTTATTCATACAACTAATTTACAATGGTATATTGGTGCATGACAGTAAACACAGTAAGTGGTAAAAAGTAGATAAATTAATACAGAAAGTTAAAAAGAAAGTACACAGTAAAATAAAAGTGTGCAAAACATTTACAGTATAAGTTGCATTTAGTGCAACATGCAAGACAGTAGTCCAAAGAAGTGCGTTAATGTAACTTTTTAAGTTAGGGTTCGGAGGGGGTCAGTGTCAGTTGGGGTCACCTAGCCTTGTTGATGAGGTCAGCTGCCGATGGGTAGGAACTTTTCTAGTGCTTTGCTATCACTTGATGAGGAATATCGCTGCTCACTGGTGTGATACTACAGAATTGTGTTTTTTGCAAAATTAATCTTGAGTGTCTTTCTCTAGCTAACATTCCAATCCTTGCCACTCCTTGTCATTGCCAACGATCTTAGAGATCAGTAGGTAGAATGTAAGGTGAAGAGATTCTATGCCACTTGTTCTGCTTGTGGAAGCCTTTGACACATCCATTCCTGATCTGTTTGACTGTTGTTCAGGTTTTGTTTTTGGTCTTTGGTCATTTACTAAAGTGGTTTTCTGTGTTCCGCCAGATTAATTATTGTTGATAAGCTCACCACTGCTTTCATTGTTCTTTCTTTGTTCAACCAAACGGATTTATGTAGATGAACACTATCGGCCTTTCTATTTCACTGAAACATTTCTCTTTGACTGCAGAATCATTCCAACTCCAGGCTCCTATCCGGTCCAAGCCTACGCGTCAGTGTCTTCTACTACCAACTTACATATTACTGAGTCCACACCAAAGACATATGAAGGCTGGGCACATTCCTACTACACACAGGGGAGCCCTGTTCATCTCTCAGCTCTTTATGGACACAACCATGGATATGGCTCTAATTTGTGGCCCAGTCATGGACATGGTAACACACATGGACACAGCTACAGCCACAGTCAGGGACATGGTAATGAACATGGACACAGCTACAGCCACAGTCAGGGACATGGTAACGAACATGGACACAGCTGCAGCCACAGTCAGGGACATGGTAATGAACATGGACCCAGCTACAGCCACAGTCAGGAACATGGTAACGAACATGGACACAGCTACAGCCACAGTCAGGAACATGGTAACGAACATGGACATGGTTGCAACCCCAGTCAGGGACTATGTCATGAACACAACGTCAACCATGGACACAGTAATAGCCAAGCATCTGCTTCTGAAACCAGCAGACACTGGGCTCCAACATTACCCAACACTGGGCTCCAACCTTCTCAACATTTCGACCTTGGTACAGTGTCTGTTAATGCACTGTAAAGTTTCACAGTAAACTTGATCTGTTGATATTCCCAAATGATAAATGGGAGACTGTGTTTTAGTAGATCATGTCACATTATATATTGTTTGTTTTATGCAGGTGTGTAAATTATAGAGATTGCATTCATGCTGTTGTTTTGACACTTAATAATAATAACTGAAGTACTGAATTACTATAGGACACGCATTACTACAGGACAGAAAAAAATATATATAAGCCACCGGATCTAAACAACCTGGATGAAAAACTATTGAAAACCATAGACTGTGTTGTCACCAATCGTTGTCACTGTTTCAACAAGGCCTAAATGAGTGTACAGCGAGTGTATGTACACAGGCATGAAGGGAAGCTAAGGTTATAACCTAACTGACTCTTAACAGTTCCCCAATCACTTCGCTACCTGTCTTTAGTAAACCTATAATCATGTTTCAATAAATATAATGCAATTTTTCTAAAAACTTTGTAAGAATGGTAATGTCCAGGTAAAACAGGTAAAACGACATATTACAAATACATTTTCTAAAACGACTTCATGCTATTTCTAACGTATATACATATAAGCACCCACTGTCTTACTTTAAAAAGTTTTATTTAGGCGGTACAATAATATGTGTGGATAAGGATTTCAAAACTTGAAATCTTCACTAATGTTGTTTGCGTAGCGATTACTGACCAACAGATTTTAGATTAAATATATTAAACTGCCATTGCAGGCAGTTTGTGTACAACAAATACAAACAATAAATGACAACAACCAGGACCAACAAAATGCA
This sequence comes from Novumbra hubbsi, assembly GCA_016801125.1. NCBI lineage: Eukaryota > Metazoa > Chordata > Actinopteri > Esociformes > Umbridae > Novumbra > Novumbra hubbsi. Next base: position 48,302 of record JACXGK010002446.1, on the reverse strand, counting down.
AATTGCTGATTTACATTTAATGTTTTTTTTTTACAAAGGCATGTTTTGAAGTTGTACTGTTTATATACAAAAGGCTTTGAATAAAACTGGATTAAGTATTCATGTAACAGTTCATAATAACACATTATACACTATCAATGCAAGAGAAACATTTAAAAGGCACACATTTGGATTTGAAATGACTGCATTAGCTCACCCATGTGATTCTATATTACTACAATTTTTAGTCTCCCTTTTAAAAGAAACAACGTTTGCTAGACTGCTTCCCATTACAGTTCCCTATTGAATTACTGGCCCCATTGTAAGGATGAGTAAAAAACACTATTAACCCAATTCATGGTTGTTCCTTAGTTTGATCTAATATCTAAAATATTAGAGTAATCTTTTAATTAAGGGCACATTTGTAAAGACCAAAATCATTTTTAATAAAGAAATACATAGTATTCTCAAAATATGTTAATTATTGACACCCCTGCATTTAGGACTATTGCAACCTACCCTCGCAAAGATAACAATAGTTTTGGAGACCCCAAGATTCAACTAACTTGTGCGATCCAGAGAGAATTCTTTACCTCTCAAGACATCCTCACTTGCATGGGCTGAAAAAACACTTCTTCTGGGCGGTTTACTCACAGCTCCAGTTTATTTAAACTTCCTATTCATTTCCATAATAATAGTATTAAGTTTTCTGGCATGTATTTTGTTTACAGCCAACTTATTTAGGTAAACAACCTTTTCCTATGTTAATTGTGAAAGATGAATTATCAAGTTTGGGATATGTGTCCCATTGAAACAGGAAATCATTTATGATGAAAAACTGTTTTAGAAGTCCCTTTCAATAATACTTTGTATGTGTTATTAAACTACAAGAAAGAATACAAAGCATTTTCCAAATATCTAAGAACTAAATCATGAGGAATAATTTCTTGTGTATGCCTTCACACCCTGCAGTTAATACTTGGTGGAAGTACATTTGACAGCCATTATAGCTATGAATCATTATGTGCTGATGCGTTCCCTCCCCAAAAAATATTTTTTAAGAAATGAACAGTTCACTCAACCTCAGCTCATCCACATTAAATTCTGTATGTTAACATCTAGGGGGTTGTGCGGGCATGCTAGCATGTTAGCTTAATCATGTTTAGCTCCACACGTCCTGAGAGTAGCGCCCATTAGTCATAAGCTTCTTGATGTAGGTCACAGCCTGGGTGTGATTAAGGCCTCCCATCTCTTCAGTGATGTCATAGAAGGTGTTCTGCACATCCCGAGCCATATTCCTTGCATCCCTAGAATATAACAAGTAGCAGCTACATTTTAAGTGGGCCACCGTGATTATGCATTCTAACAGGAAATAAATCATCTGAAAGCACATACACATTGACGGGTACAAAATAGTCCCTACATCACGACAAAGTCATTAAGTAAACATAAGGACACTAAATAAATACAGTTACAATACATTACTTCAATTAGGTCCAGATGCTTTCGTATCGCCGTTACGTTATTCATTACCTAAAATGTATCCAGAATTATCAAGAAGCATAGCTTTGCGTACTGAAAGTTACGCTTTTTCTGTCATAAATAAGTTGAACTCCTCTAGCTTCCATAAGAGGGTCCAACTAGAAGGCTGCTACCCAGCTTAATGAAGCTTGGCCATAGCATAGCATTGTGTGTTGTCATCTCTTATTTAGTCTCATTTATGCTCCTTAATACAGGTTGAAATAAACATGGTCTTTACCTCAGCAATCTTTGCCCTTCATATAACTCATGCATAGACAATTCATTAATCAGTGATTATAAATCTGATGTGTTTGGTCTGAGACACACCTGGATTAAGACTGATTGAGGGGAATAAAAGCATTAACACATTGGCGGGTACAAAATAGTCCCTACCCGCAAATATAGATGTGAGCATTGTCAGTATGGATCAGCTTCCACAGATGTTTCATGTTCTTCTTTAGGAGATGCTGCACATACACCTTAGCACGAGAAATTGGTTAGTCTAACGGAAAACAGTACATTTAATTAAAGTGATTCGAAAATAATATTGTCTGCAGGTTCTCAAGGCAACGTTACAGGGAGTATCAAATATTGGATCTCATTTATAAGACCTTATTGAATCGTATCACAGATTTAGAAACGCTAACTAAGTGAGAAGCTGACAGTGATGTTTTGGTGCGCTGTGTTACCTTCTCCTCCTGGTCTCTGGAAAAGGCCACATTAAGTTGAGTCAGAACGCCAATCTTCTGAAACTCCCGTAGTTCTTGCTGGTACAGAAAGTCCTCGTTTCTGTGGCGACAGCCAAAGTACAATATTGTCTCACCGACATCCTTCCCTGATAAGACACAACATGTTCTGGACGTCAAGCTTTCCCTCGCACACTGGCCTTCTTTTAAAGTTTGCTTTCATCTGCTTAGAAAAAACACCTTTTTTCACTAAAGTGGATTTAACCAGGCGTGTCCCAATGAAATTAAACACCTTTTTTTACAAGAAAGATCTGACCAAGAATGGCAGCAGTACAAAATAGTTTCATAAAAAAACAAATAGACACTCACATGACAGGAAACAGACAAGCACAAAGTGCTGTACATCAAAAGTGCAGGGGAAAAAATACAATCCTATTATAAATTAAAACATTTACAAATTTCAATAGATTAGATATACACTTGAAATACACTTGTTGTCGACATACTCTGTTCAGCCTATACAATTCTGGCTGTGTACCACAAACCCGGGACACATTTATTTTGTTCAATTCATCAGGCACAGTCCCTGACTGTGGCTGTAGCTGTGTTCATGTTCGTTACCATGTCCCTGAATGTGGCTGTAGCTGTGTCCACGTGTGTTACCATGTTCCTGATCAGGCCCAAGCCCACTTGCTACCAGGCTGATTACCTTGCTCTTTCATCCACCCTCTCTCCTGGAGGAAGCCCATAAAAGGTGCAATGCCCGTGCCGGGCCCAATCATCACCACTGGGTTGCTGGCCTTGTAGGGCAGCCGGAACTGGGACTTGCGGACATACATGGGCACGGTGGCCCTGTGGCTGTTGTCCGTCACACCCTTGTTCATTAGCCAGTTAGTGGCCACACCCTTGAATCTCCGCCCAGTGCTGGTCTGAAAGTCTACTACCACCGCACAGAGGCTCACCATGGTGGGGTACACCTGACATCAAGACAAAGTTATTAAGTACACATAAGGACACTAAATAAATACAGTTACAATACATTACTTCAATTAGGTCCAGATGCTTTCACATTGCCGTTACGTTATTCATTACCTAAAATGTATCCAGAATTATCAAGAAGCATAGCTTTGCGTACTGAACGTTACTGTTGTTTTTTCTGTCATAAATAAGTTGAACTCCTCTAGCTTCCATAAGAGGGTCCAACTAGAAGGCTGCTACCCAGCTTAATGAAGCTTGGCCATAGCATAGCATTGTGTGTTGTCATCTCTTATTTAGTCTCATTTATGCTCCTTAATACAGGTTGAAATAAACATGGTCTTTACCTCAGCGATCTTTGCCCTTCATATAACTCATGCATAGACAATTCATTAATCAGTGATTATAAATCTGATGTGTTTGGTCTGAGACACACCTGGATTAAGACTGATTGAGGGGAATAAAAAAAAGGTATGACTTATATAACTGCAGCGGCCTTCTCTAGGACAAGTTGGCTGAATATGCAAATTATTCAAGGAGCTTTTTACATGTGGTAGAATCTCAACAATAAAGCAATAAACACAATGAAGTATATTTTAAATAGAACATATTATGACATCTTGTGAACTGTAGACAAAACAACAGAGTAGTCATTCCCATCAATTATATGCAGCAACCTTATAATCAACAAAGCTTTAAGGGTCCAATTCCAATGTCCCCCCCAGTCGGCACCTGGTAAATGCTATAGATTGGAATGGGATGGCACTATAGTTGTGATGCTCAGTGACGGATGGAACCAAAATGCCGGTTTGCCAAATCAAACAAGGTTTTATTTGCACCTTGACAAAAAAGCAACTAAATGCATACTCTATGCGAATAAAATAAACACGTGCAATGCACAGGTGAGACAAGTTCTCTGAGTAAGCAAAACGCAGTGCGTGACACAAGCAACAGATGACAATAACAAACGCAGAGACAAGCCACACGAGGGCTTATATACCTAGTCAATAGGCATCAGCTGGAAGGAATTAGGGAGGGATGCATTCACAGGACATGGGAAACAGGACAAACATGAACGATGGTGCCTAAAAGGCCGGCGACGTTGAACGCCGGGGGGCTACGCGGACAGAGGAGAGCCCGCTGCTAGGTGGAGACGTGACAATATTAATGTACTTGGATCAAATCTGATGAAAGCATGTTTGGAATTTACAAACTACATGAAAGAACGAACGAGAAAAAGAAAGAAAAAAAATATTTCATTTTGCTGAACGAGATTCAAAGATCCTAGTCAGTAGATTCGAACTTCAAATCACTAACTCACAATAGCTGTCACAACAGTAACCGCTTAAACCCGAGGCTATAGTGTTTATGATTTGCGCAATAAAGGTGCTGCGTTAATTGCATTAAATTATTTTAATGCGTTAAACGTTTCAAATAAATTTCCCCTAGCCCTAATATTTATATACAGATAGTTTTTTTTTACATATTACTGAAGTGCTAGTCTCTGGTCTTGCAAGACACTGAACAAATACTGCCCTGAAACTGTTCTCTATCCAAGGGCACTGCTTGGTTTCTTTCTCATACTAAAATGGATAAAATACCACTTAATATTTTGTATGTTTGTATATTTTGATAGTGGGTCTCACCTTGCCAGAAGAGGCAATTGAGTAGAAGCGTGCCTGAAGGCGAGGTAGAAGTTCACACAGGTGGTCTACGGTAGGATGGAGGGACGGCATGTCCTCTAACACAGCCAGGATGTTCCTCCGAGCATCCAGGATCCAGCTCTGGTACAAACCCTGACCGGGACAAACCGACAAACAAACAGCTATTCTCCACTGATACATAGCATTTATAGCTATATAAATCCATTGACAAAATGTTTCTATTTCTGGGCTGGCAGATGTAAAAATTCAGAGATTTAAAGTCAGTCAGCAGTGCCAACCTTGCCCTCGAGGGAGGCAGAGGCCATCTTGAGCAGAGTTTCCTGGTCCTTGAGATCGTCGGCGTACTGGGCCAGCTCAAACAGCACGTTGGTGCGAGGGGGATTTGTGATATCCAGGTAATGGGTCAGAGCTGTGCGGTATGTAGTTGGACATGGGAACGGGTGCTTCTTATTGGACTCTTCTAAACACACCCACACAAACAATCCTATCAGCATACTTGTTTCAGGTTCAAGTTCTCTTCATTCAAAGGCTACAGTATCAATTTGGATGTTAAGTGTAGACCACATGATTTAGTTGACACTTCGATCAATACGCATTCCTCCAGAGGTTTTGTTAATATTGCTGGACACAATGTGCATTGCATTGCAACCAAAAATGATAGAGAAAACCAATATGAGAGTGAACTGCTTCACTGCAAAACAGATCCCACTCATATCTGTGAGCCATGATATACAACTTACCGTCTAGGTTGTTTAAAGAGATAACGGTGTCCAGGTCAGCGTCTAGGATCTGGCCTATTCTGTTCACTATTGATATGTCGTTAATGGGGTAAACCGCAACATGGTCTCCAGAGTCATATCTACAGAGAGTGGAAGGTGACAGGGAATTAGAAAATACATCTGATTGATTCATCAAGATGGCCGTCATAAGCATTTGTTATGGACTTTGCCATTAGGGAGGAACTTCATCTGCAGGAATCTTATTTGGTGTGTATCACCTCTGAGAGTTTTCTACGGCAGTGAGATGTGTTTCACGTGGAGTTGGTCAGGTGAGCGAAATCTGAAACATGTATGCAGGGTATTATTTTGATTTCTTTTCTGCCTTGTGAAACGCATTCAAATAGGGATTTAGGAATTTACTGAATTTACTGCTAAGCGCATTTGTACTACAGCGGTTTAACAAGACCAAAGCAGCTAAAGAGTAAGTAAAGTCAATTTATTTGTGACTTGCCTCTTGCTAAACAGTGGGAATTGCTATGGGAGCTGCTTATTTTGACTGGATTAACAAGCTAACTATTCAGATCTGTTGCCAGTATTTTACTGTAAAATTGTGTTTTAATATCGCTATTTACTGTCGTTATAACGTCAAATTATTTGGACCTTGCTCATTGAAAACCATGCCTATAGAATTAACTATTGATATATGTGGACAGCATTGCACTGTACAATGTATTAACAAATGCCAATACAGTTACATTGCTGTTAATCGAGCTACAGTCTGAACATTCAGTATGCTAGCGTCGTACATAGCGTTGTGTTTACCAGTGAGATGAGTTACTTGTGGTTGCATCACCAGCAGTGGCACCAAGCAAAATTAAAAGCCCTGAAAACACACATACACAACTGTTGTCATTTTTTTTCTCTCCAATCGCCATTTTATTAGGGAGGCAGTATCTATGCATGAATTCTAGAACTTGAATCTATTAATTTATTAATAGGACTGTTATAGTCGTGTACTGTACACTGCGTTTGTGGCTGGTGACCTGGTATTAGTTGTTTAGGAGAATTAGAGCTAAAGATGAATTGCATGGCAACAGCCTCGTACTTATGATTAGGAATGGTAAAACTCTGTGTAGAATGATTAGGAACCGTTTATATTCTTTGTATTTCTGCAAGTGATGAAGCAGAATTGATGTGCTTCTTTCCTATGAATCTTTGTGCTGGGATTTTTAGCTCAGTGAATTGTATAAATGATTCAATATGATAATGTGCAACAGACTATTTGAATTAACTTTTTTTGAGACTGTGCTGAAATGTACATTTTGATGTGTGTCTTTTGTCGGTTTGGTCTGTGATATGTGCACTTATTCAGGAACACCCAATATGATGGTAAGGGATAAGACCTCCCACTTCATGTTACAAGAAAATGTTAGTGTCATTACCTATAAACACATCATTAACGTTCACGTTGCCAGTGTGTGAGGGAGAAAATATATATTCAACACATTCTGGCAACTTAAAGTCATTTAGTGGACATAGGAAGGCAGAATTGTATGATATTTAATAGACGTTCTTCTAAGAAATGTTAAAACCGAACATTTACCTGATTGTGGAGCCTGAGATGTCCAACTCTAGATGCATCAGATGACGTTTGCCAGCTTGATTCAGTTGACGGTTGGCTGCAACTGGGGCCAAGTAGGGGTTCTTAGCATCAAAAGGCCTGCAATGATACTGGAGCTAAAAGGCCTGCAATGATACTGGAGCTAAAAGGCCTGCAATGATACTGGAGCTAAAAGGCCTGCAATGATACTGGAGCTAAAAGGCCTGCAATGATGCTGGAGCTAAAAGGCCTGCAATGATGCTGGAGCTAAAAGGCCTGCAATGATACTGGAGCTAAAAGGCCTGCAATGATACTGGAGCTAAAAGGCCTGCAATGATACTGGAGCTAAAAGGCCTGCAATGATACTGGAGCTAAAAGGCCTGCAATGATACTGGAGCTATTACAAAGGCATTTAAGACCATATGATAAAGGTGCTACTGTCCAAAGATACAATAAATACCTCAAAGTATATATATATATATGTATATCTCAAATTGTATCTATATATGTATATCTCAAAGTATTGGCACAAACAGAGATCGTAAAAAATTTAGCCACCAGTAGAATCAGTAACACCAATAATGGTAACACCAAGAGTGGCAGTGTCACATGCAGTAAATTAAATAACACGTAAAGGTCACGGTGTGTGTGGATGTATGGAGCAAGATACAATCAATGAATTACACAATATACAGTAAAAAAGATTTTGATCGATGTGTGATTAAACTGTTTTAAAAAAAAATTTGAGCAGTGTACGTGTACATATGTTCTTTTTTAACTTAATTTTTTTTTGCAATGCATTGTTAAAATAACTGTAAAATCCCTTGCAACCAACAATGTTTTGTAGAAAATACTTCTATTTGTTCTTCTATTCCCACACCGTTCAATTAGCAACACAGCTCTATATTACACCTGTTAGTTTAGCTGCATAAACCACTTCCTGTGTGTGTATGTGAAGCTGTCAACTCACGGTTTCTGGGTTTCAAAGCTCTTGAGGCGACCCATCTCCCCGGTATACACCTTATCAATGTTGATGTCTGTCAAAACGACCAGCTTGTACTGTCGTATGCTAAAACAGAAGAAGAAAAAGACTGTTGGTTACTTCCTGCTTTCGAACACACATGTTTTTTGATACCTTATTCATGTGACCAAAACACAAGCGATGCATGTGTTTAAACTACGTCTGAGCCTTTGCACTGGCAGTCAACTTGTTAACCCCACTAGAACTCCCAGGAGAGACCCGCAAAGACGCACGGTTTTATAGCATATTCCAATGGAGAAAATGACGTAGTATTTTTCCAAAAACTCTTCTCGGTTTTTCTATTGCTTATAGCGTTAATGTAATGTATTTAATGTAATACATGACATTAAAAACGAATATGTCTATACCCAGAATCAACTACATTTCTCTAGTCAGGATTCAAGTTTCACCAGGATTGAAGGAGCAGGTAGCTATTACCTGGTGTTATCTCCTGTAGCCTCCACACCAAAGTGCTCACACACCACAGGCCAGAATTGCTCCTTCCATGATATAAAATCTTCCTCCAGACTGGGCAATAGGGTGAGACATAGAACACATCACAGCATTATATTTTGATAATCGAAATAGATATGTATGACTATGGATTCAATCACGGACACCGTGGCAGTATTTTCTCTATATTGACTGTACTCACTTGCCATTGTCATCCCCCATTCCCAGAGCATAGATCCTGTTGCCACCCAGCTCCTCCAATCTCTTGTCTGTATACTTTCCCATTGCATTGAAGTGCTCATACGTTTTATTTCCCAAGCCAAACACCTGCAGAGTTCAAATGACAAAGCTGTTACCTATTCAAATTATTCTAAATCAACGATCAATACTATGTTGAGTGAGTAAGGCCATTAGACCACCCCAGGCCACAGGTGCATTGCAAGCTTAAAGACTGTGTAACAGCTCCAAACTGTTTTCCACTACAATAAATACATTTGTACCCTTTTCTACAGTCATTTTATTCATTAGGATCAGATCTAGTCTTGGACGCAAGTTCCTTTCTACGGCTGGATCCAAGACAATTGTTGAGACCATGAAAGCCTGGGTTTCTCAGATAAAAAGACAAAACCACATCACAATGCTCTCTTAGGAAAGTTGCACATGGTGAACATTGTTCAGTAATGATGTCAATGAGAAAACACTCTGAAATGTAGACTCCCAATGTCTCCAAGCCACAAGCTACCAGCTTCAGCTTTGAGGTTGGCCAGTCCTGGAGCTTTATTTGGCAGCAACACATATTTTCACATGGTGAGTGAGTTTGGAGGGATGTTGAGCAGTGTACTGTAGCAAAGTGTACAATCCCCCCGAGCCTTTCACATGGGAAAACCTCACGCACAGACATCTCAATTCCTGCCTCCCCTATGATGGAGAATGGGGACGTAGCATGACTCATTCTGTGTAGATCCTGGCACAGCTAAATCTGACCCATTAAAGCCTTGATTCAGACCTACTTTATCTCATTATGTAATTATACGGACAACAAAATACCGACCGCAAAGTTGACTCCGCTCAGGTCGTCGCCTGTCTCCTGCATCCAGTCGTAGAAGTCCTGAGCGTTATCTGTAGGGTCCCCCTCTCCATACGTAGCCATGCAGAAGACAGCCAGGGAGTTCTCAATCTCTGAAAGACCACGCAACTCTGACTAGGGAAGTAAGTGAAGAATGTAACACACTTTTAAATGCGGTTCAAATGATCATTAGCCATTCAGCACTCCTAATGTTATTTACATAATGCATATTCAACATCTGAGTTTAAACAACAAACAGGCCAAAGAGCTGCCGGGTATTACGTGTGCATGCGGTATGCTGAACCGTGAGGCAATGTAAACAGAGCCCAAAGGTATTCAGCCGGATAAGGACCAGTACCATGTTGTATTCTTCGGGGTCAGCCGACATGCCTCTCATTCCATAGCGCTGGGCGTCTTTGGCCAGTCGGCTGCAGAACTCCTCAGCCATGCCCGTCTGAGAGCCATAGAACGCCACCATGTTCCTGTTCTGGAGAGGCAGAGGGGGGGCCGCATCGTCCTACATGATCTCATCCATCTTTTTATATGACAGTTACATGGCATGTAGCCTACTTAACAGACATATTGTTTTGGACCAGCACCCACTGTTTTCTTCATCTTCTCAATGAAACTGGCTTCTGGCTGCGGGGTGACTCTGAAAAATCAAACACATCGACTGTTAAAGGCAGACATCAGCATATCCGTTGTAAGTTAGTTATCCCGTCAACTACGCAGCTATTGAACTGAGACGCCATTAACAGACCTTTGGAGAGCAGAACATGTTCTTTCCATCTGGCATTGTCTTCCCGCTCTGGCCACATGGAAGACATTTCTCATGGTTCACATCCCCTCATGAACATTATGTGAACTACCAAATAACTAGTAGATCCAAAGCAAAAACCATGAAGAGAAATACATTTAAAACTTCCTGAGTCGAAATGTCAGTATTTGAAGTATCATTTAAATGTATACTCCAACATAAAATAACTGTTGCATGCTGTGACAGTAAATAAAATAAATTGTTTGCTACTAGTACGGTACACAGCCTTAAGTCTTGATGACAGGCAATGTTGTAATCATAAGAGGGTCGTAGTAGTTAAAATAAAAGGTTCTTACTCTTTTTCACAACGGGCCAGTACACAATAAACATGATCTATTTTTGCTACTTTTGGTTAGAACTGTTCGTCATAATAAACGAAACTGTTTTGCACTCTTAAGTTGGACCAGAGGAGCTGCAACCTACAGTATCGCTGTTGACAAACAATAGGATGTGTCAATTATCCTCCCCGCTTGCTCTAAATTAAAAAGATTTACAAACAACCGTTCTAGCATTCAAATCTGGGACTATTAATCATATTCAGTAACTTAAAAAATAAGAAATAATGAGGAAACGAACATTGTTGCAGGATTGTTTAATGACATGCACATAGGACTACAAACATGCAGCCTCATTTGGTTAAAATAATGTAATCTAAAAAACGGTAAACATCAAAGATTTGGGGTAACTTGTTTTATGTCAGATTCTTTCCTGCCACCCTCACATGCAGGCCGGTTTCATGCAAACAGGTTTGGATGTGTTGCTTGATATGGTTGATATTACTCCACACCTACTGGAATTCTAATAAATCAGTGTGAGTTGTTTTTATGGAAAAAGAAATCCAACAAAAAACTGTTATCACCTTGAAATAATAGATTTTTGTTTAAAAAAAAATGTGAATACATTGCAATCCAATGGTCTATTTCTATGGTCAACATGTTGTTCTGTAAACATTGCCATTCTCTGCTGTGACAACGGTTTCCTCTAAGCAGAGTCTAGGCCTCCGATGCAACTTTACAGCTGAAGCATGGGTTCGAATCAAGCTCTTTCTGCAAATTCTCTATATTTCTCCACTGTCTACATCAACAATGCATAAATGTATGAAAAATACATCTTAGAAATCCACATTGTTTGTCATTTTATTAGCATATAATGACGGTATAATTAATAAATCACAGGGTTCATTTTATGAAGAATCTTCAACATTTCTCATTTGTGTACTACAGTTTCCTTTGGCTCTTGGAAATGTGCATTCTGATCGTGTGGGCGTTAGTAAAAAATGTAATACACAGCCCTGATTATCCAGATGAACAGTCATTGGTCTATTACAATAGTTGTGGTAAAGAGGTCAATGGAACGCATACCGTGGGGATAGAAGAATTTATTAGGGAACTGGTTTATTAGGGAACAGAACAGAAAACTGGCAAAGAACAAAAATGCACAGAAACTGTATCGGGAACAAAAGTGTCTAGTATTCCAGAACTGAACCGTTATTTATAAAAAGCATGGGAACCAGTAAAAAACAGAGAAAAGTTTTTCCAGTCTCACAAAAAACACAGAAATGCATGAATACAAATGACTCCTGCCGCCTTGGTCTGCCAGCCTAAAACACTTGCGTGTGTGTGTGTGTATATGTTTAGGCTTCCACTCTTTTCTTGGCATTGACCCTACTATAGTCACCTGGCTTAAAGGAGGATTCATAAGATAGGGATCATTTTTAATTTGAGATGACTGAAGAAACGTTTTCACAGCTAATAAAGCATGCCATTGTTATACATTTCACAGTTGATATATTATCTACAAAAAAGAATCACCTTTTTATTCTGTGGTCACTGTGCCCATATGATATGTTAATGTTAACTTTGATCCAGGGTTTTGAGCTAGCAAACATTTACATTTGAAGTGATTCAGCAGATGCTGTTATCCAAGGCATTTTACAGCCTGGTGTAACTGTCCAGCTCTGGCTTTGAATCTATTAACATCTCTGAACCACTTTTAAACTTCCTACCCAGTCCACAGCATTTTGCTGTAAAAAAACATTATTGTTCCCCCTCGTCATTAAGAAAGGTTATAACCAAATGAGTGCCAGCTAGCTACTGACATATACATTTACCATCGTAGCATGTTTGGACATTTAAATCTTTTACATAGTTGTCTATTTTAAATATCTTATTTTTAAGAAACACAAAGTTTTCCCTAAACTTGTGGGGTGGTTTAAGGGAATTTAGGAATATGTTTGTGAATATCTACTTGGATAAAATGTAATCTTTCCCCCACGTGTTTCCACTGTTTTGGTAGAGCTCCACTGACTTTCTTTACTGCATGTAACAGACATCACAAAGTACATCAAAACTACCATCCCACTAACCAAGCATAAATTCCAGGCATTTTCAAATAACTCCTACAACATATCAGCGTCATTCTTACCAAATCTTGTTTGTAAGCATTTTTGATAATGAAAATGGATGAATATCCTAAGGTACGGTGGGATATGCAAAACAACTCGACGTTCAGTATCTTTAACACCAGATTTTTTGTTTTTTTACAGTCAGGACCCAAAAAGTCAAATTGAACACATTTTTGGAAGATTTAGTTCACATCTTACGGGGTGTAGTAAATGATTGGATTACGTAGAATGACTCGGTATTCTGCAACATTGAAAAAGTATAAGAAAAAGAGCATCAACATATTAGACCGGGGAGAGTGCACCGCCGAACATACTGTCATACACAGAGAGGCAAAGCGAAAGAGACTGACCTGGCTGCTGCTGCCTGTCTCTCTTTGGGCAGAGAGAACACACATCCCATGGCTAGAGGCCGAACGTGTTCCCCAGCGCCCCACAACACACAGTCGGATAAAGCACGTAATAGAGTAGCCCTTTAAGGCTGACTGTCTGCGGGTCTCTCCATAGAGCCTTTATGCTGAAGCAGGATTGTCCGTCGCTCACGGCACACAGCCCCCCACCCTCCTCGCATTCACACACGCCCCACCCGTGCGCACTCTCTCTATCACTCTCTCCGTGGTAGAATCAAAACATGCAGGCAGCCTTGGCTGTTATTCAGCTAAAGCAGCCTCTTGCTGGCTGGCCAGGCGACTCCATGGCTTGTGTTCTCCTCTGGGAGCCGCGGGTGGACGTGCTGCTGTTAGCTGCTCTCGCCGTCCTTCAGCGCGAGCACCAACGACATCTGGCAGCAAGGCTGGGAAGCCACCAACAGTATATAGCGCGACATTTCTTTTAAAGCACGTCAAACAGAGCAGCAGACAACATGCACTTAATACACCACCACACATATTCACTTACTACATCCCTCCTCTTTTCCTCCGCCACTTCTATGGTCTACCCCACCAAGTCACCCTAGCAACCATTAACAGAAACAAATGTTTTCTTTCTAGACAGACGAAAGAAAAGCTGAGCTGAATGAGGCACATTTCAAACCAGAGGGAGTGTGTCGCTATGGTTACCTAATCTGTCATAAAAGGTTGCCATTTGTGACAGTTCTGCTCCTTTCATTCTCCCTCAATGGCAAATTAGGAACGACTTTCACAGAAGCTCGGGTAAACAGAAAACTCTGCTGGACTTTTGCCTCAACTTTCCACCTCGGAGAGCTATCAAAGGGAGAGAGCATCCGCTCAGACTTTTGGCACCATAGGTGCCAAAAGTGTCAAAATGGGTGTGTACTAGACCAAACGCAAATAGGTTGCACAAAAACAAAGCCTTATTCTCCAACAGAAAAGGACCACAGACAGTGAAATGCAAGCTTGAAACTACAAAACTCCACTCCCCAAAACCTTTTCCTGGAATTTTCATTGCTTCAGTTGTGGGCCATTTCCTTCAATGGGGTATGTTGGTACTGTGGAGCTGCAGATCTTTAAGGGAAGGAGAGGTTCAATAATTAACTGCCAGTGGGTTGGAGCTCTCTCTCAACACTGTTTCCAATTCCAACAGAGCCAGTGGGCCTCTTTCTGGTGGTTTCAACATTTCTAGCAATTAAAACCTCCTTAAAGTCTATTGTTTGTGGAGGAAGGGAAAGCAGAGCTTCCCTGTGGGAAAATTGATCCAAGCAACGCCAACAAAGAAACATAGGCAACTGTTCCTTATCAAGCCTGTAGCCAAGTCCTGCCAGCCTATGCCATGGGGGCAGCCAAGGAGACACAATGGAAGGCTCTCCAAGTTAAATTGGTGGGAATGGAGAAAAAACTAAAACTTCCAAAGACTTCTTAGAGCGTCCCCATAATAAAAAACTGTATGGACATGTTTTAAATATATATATTATAATATGGGCCAGTTTCACAGACATAAAAATAAATACATTTCAATAGAAAACTCCATTGACCTTTTGTCCTAGACTAGGCTTAATCTGTGTCTGCAAAACTGGCCCAATGTATCCTAAAAAGCGTTTAGAAATATAGAAATGAAATGTTTGATTTTTCATATGGAAAATATAAAGCAGCAAGTCATTCAAGATATTCACGTGATTTAATCCAGATGAAGAAGAGAATTAATTGGTGAGAAAACAATGATAACCAGTACAATTTGTATGGTATGTTTCTACATGTGGACTGGGTGAAGTAGCCCAGCCTCTGGTGAAGGTTAAAGGAAGCTCCACAGTCAGCTGACTATTAACCCCTTCTAAGCATTTTTTTCTTTAGAAAAAAAACTACTTTAAACTAATTTGACCACACACATTCCCTTCAGTTAGACCTACATGAGGTCAACACATCAAAATGCTAAAAATCCTGCCCAGCCACAGTGTGGTCTATCAACATAAGCACAGTACCAAATTCCAGGGCAAGAAAATACAAATAACATTTAGTCACCAGTAGTGCCAAAATGGAGCTTGTTCCATTTATACTTTCTGGACAATTAAGGGTTATTCTGACTGCATACATACCATTGTCATTGATGATTATATAGAAACAACTAAGCACAAAACAATATTTACAAAAATAATTGCCATCCCACTTCTAACAGTGAAATTAGTTTTTTTAAGTTTTAACTGTATCATTTTAGGATGTTACTATGTTGTAAAGGGGTTCATACAGTTTACTGCGAGCAATGCTTTGAAACCTTGTCTCAACATTTAAATTGGGGAAAACCAAAGGGTAAAATTTGCCAACATTTGAATTACAATGTTTCTCACAAAACTTTTAAAAATATGTTAGAAAATATTAATAAAAGGTTGAGGTGGTACTAGCTGTTACTAAACCTTAGAGCAACATTGTATGTAGATTGTTTACGGTTTCAAGAAAAGGGGCATTGTGTAAGATTTTACTGTACTACTAACATACAAATAAATATCTTTGTCTTTGAGTTTAAAAAAGAAACATTAAAAGTTGGTATTTCAGTTCTGCGCCTGTCCTACCTCAACACTGTGTCAGTGTACAAATACTTAGCCATGGCACTGTACTATATCTAAATTGCCTTACAATATATTTTTTGTTACTTTTTGCACCTAAAAAAGATACAAATCCTGAGAAAATGCTAAATTAAACCACAAGAGGTCATCCTAGCCTCTAGTCTAGACACTTTGGAATGCAGCTCCTACAGCATGCTATGGAAAAGTTATTAACAACAAAAAATATTCTCATACACTTGGTAAAAAAAACTGTAAAAAAAACTTCTGCAAAGCATCACCAAGGAAGATACCATTATTATAACAAACAGCCTGAGGTTGGGGCCAATACAATGAAAACAAATTCAAACTGACTTCAATTTAATCAATAACAACTATCACTGTATAGGCTAGATACTGTATAGAACATATAAAAAAAGACCTGTCTTACTCTGGTGCATAATTGTAAAACTGGTACCTTCCTTGGTGATGCTTTGCAGAAGTTTAAAAAAGAATAGTTTAACTGAGAGAACTTTATGGAAAAAACAGATGTATGAGAATATTTTTCATAAATAATGACATGGGTTCATCGGGTACTCTCTGCAGCCAGCACTATTCTGTCAGACAGCAAGTGAACCCAGGATGGGAGAAATTGTGGTCCAGAAGTGTCACTTATATGTTTGAGGAATCTCAACACACATTACATTACACCAGGCTGACATCTTTATGCACTTCTTCCATTTGAGCTTTCTATTTTGACAACAATAAGGCAATATGGAGTGAAGAGCGTGTTGGACAAATTCTGAAAGACGTGAATAAATTAACTTATCTGAGGACTACTCCTCTAAATGTTGTATCATGGGTGAATAAACATTTATTAAAAATAAATAGTTTATACAGTGCTAGAAAGTATTATAGTAATTAGACTTGTCCGCAGACACTGTACGTAATAAATATGATTCCTCAAAGGAGCAATGTGCACAATTTCTTCACAACTGAGAAACTAGCTAAATTCCAGCAACAACAATTTACATTCAAACCACTCTTACCCAATCCCCCACTTCCCACTCAAGCTAGTGTTTTACCTTCACTTTTTTAGACCGGCGTAAAAAAGTTTTGTATCTTATTAATGTTATTGATTTGGATGGCACACTGATTCTCTTTTTCTCACATAAACAGAAACTGAGTGTACTGTGTATCATTTTTTAAAACAGGGAATTATTAAGGTATTCCACAACCACTTTCATGTCAAATTTGCTTGAAGAGAAAATCATCATCAGTCCTAATGTAAAGCAATGGAGTGTGCAGCATTCCATTTTACAGGTCCAAAAGAAAGTGTGCATTTTAGGATGCCCTTTTGTATTTATGTAATGTAAAGCCCTATCATTGCACTATTACTTCATATATACAGTACTATATTGATGTTCTGATATTATAACTAAATTGATCCTTAAACGTACCTTCTTCGTTATACATTATTGACAAACTACAGCAACATCAGTTGTCTTGTAAAGTACATTTTTATAAAATGACAAGAAAAGGTCAAATCATTTAAGTAATGAGAATTTGTGGCTACCTTTGATTTATGCCATTTTATCGTACCACCAAGAAGAGCCCTATCAATTCCATACATGTTTTGCCAAGGAGAAGAAAGTAATGTCAACATATTCCTAAAATGTCAATAGAGTTGCACAGTCTCGGTTACA
Organism: Novumbra hubbsi; assembly: GCA_016801125.1. NCBI lineage: Eukaryota > Metazoa > Chordata > Actinopteri > Esociformes > Umbridae > Novumbra > Novumbra hubbsi. Next base: position 30,765 of record JACXGK010002446.1, on the reverse strand, counting down.
ACCAGAGGTTTAATACTGCTCTGTGTTTTGGGATTATTTTACGTGGTCCCCAGTAAGAGAAAGTTGTGAAAGCGCAAAACCAAATGGGATCCTTATGAACTAAACTGCAATGGAATCTGTTTTAGAATTAGGCAAAGTGTGTGCGTGCCAGTGTAAGGTCATTACATCCTGTGCAGTGCCAGTGTAAGGTCATTACATCCTGTGCAGTGCCAGTGTAAGGTCATTACATCCTGTGCAGTGCCAGTGTAAGGTCATTACATCCTGTGCTGTGCCAGTGTAAGGTCATTACATCCTGTGCAGTGCTCAAAGTGACATGCTGCAATTCTTAAAACAAACAGAACAGTGTAAACGCTTAACAAGACAGAAGTATGATAGACATATAAATCACAATCATATAAAACACCTCTTTCAATATTTGTGGGGTTTTGGTAAAAGATCCCGTATCTCTTCCAGGCTTACAGGTCCTTGGCCTTTTCTTGATTGTGGATGTACTTATGGTAGACCACTCTGAGTGTGGTAGAGAAGTTCCCCATGAACAACAGGAGGTAGGAGCAGCCGCACATACAAACCTGTGGGGAGGGCAGTTTAGAATAGACACTGAAATGAACAATGACGTAAATGCAACATGTAATGTGTCTGTCCCGCATTATATGTAATGAAATAAAAGATCCCAGACATGTAACAAGAGCACAAAGAATTTGTTTCTCAAATTCACTTTGTTTACATCCCTGTTAGAGGAGCATTTACCCAAAAGATTTCTGCACCAGCTGTCATTAACGCATCATGGGAGTATTCTGACTCACGTCTCTAGAAATGTATTTGTATGTCTCTGTAAGAAGTATCTGCACCATTAAGCGAACGGCATGATCGGGTCAGTCAAAACATCTCTCCAAGTGCTCTTACAACACATATTCCCATACCTTCAAGGCAATAAACATTTAAACTATCAATTAAACTATACAAGACATTGTTCTGATCAAGTCTCTCGCTCGTCCTAGTTCATTAAAAGTTAGTGGGTATTCTTAATATGTCTCAGTTCTGTGATGGAATGCCCCGCAATGGCACAAAGTAATAGCCACAACCCAGTAAATAAGTCACAAAGACATTCATTCAGTACATTGTTAATATAGGGATCCACGTTTCTCTGTTTAATGAAAGGGGATCTATGAAATGCACTGACCTGCCACTCTTTACACTCAGGAAGCTGGGCCATCCTGAACAGTGTTAGACCGTTGTAGAGCTGCCAGAACTACAAACAGACAAACCAGACAAATTATCTCTCTTAGGATGGAAAGGATACATCTCCACTGACAATATCCAGACGTTTATCGTTTTCCTGCTAATACAATCCGTTTTTTTGACCTACAGTAGCAGTAGGAATATCAGGCACGGTTTCCGGTCGACCACAGACCGACCCTGCCAGGGGAGCAAGGCGCTGCTGATACTCACATGGCCAAAGAACAGGAAGGGTAGAAGGAAGGTCAGGCCTCTCCACATCCATGACTGGAAACCCTCTGAGGGTAACATGTGAGTGTAAGTCATTAAGTACATAAACATGCACTACACAATAGCGAGCACTTTGAAAAACTAGTGTACTACACAAATCCGAACCCTGTGATAAACTAGCATACTATTCAGGGGGTGTACTAAATAAGGATGGAGGAGGATCCGATTTTGCAATATTAGTCAAGTTCTTCTAAAACACGTGTGATTTCCTACTCACCAACTGTCAAGTCCATGTTGTGACTCTCTCCAAGGGCTCGAAGTCTATACAGACAGCCACTCTGGTAATAGTACTGAAGAAACTGGACAATACCTGATCGGCACAAAGAACACAGCAACAGACATACTGCATTAATACGGACGTGGTTCGACTTCACTCCAGGTTTCAGGTCAATTGTATTTAAATTCCTTTTCAACAACATAATAATGCCATTATTTTTCAAATGCAAAAAAGTACTGTAAGCCACTTCACTGAAATTATTTCAATAAAAGATATTACAGTTGTGTCTTACTTTGGTACAAGCAGTAAGTGAGGAACTGATTCCTGAACATCTGGTAGAGTTTGCCCTCTGGCCTGTAGAACGGACAGGGCAGTTAAAAAGGTTTAGGTAATTGTTACGTACACTAGGAGTCAGGAAGCGAGTGCAGTGGGAATTAGCCATTAACACAACTGCACGGAGAGAGCAGCTGACTGAGGACTAGATAAGGGAAGAAGAATTAGTGTGATGATGAAGTCCAGATGTGTCTAATTATGTGAGGCAGGTGCCAGTGGTTGTTAGACGACTGACATCCAGATCTGGGGCGAGGGAGTGGGCGTGACAGTGGTACAGCGCAAAAAGCCTACTAGCTACAAAGTCTGTTCTAGTATGCACTTGTATAGTAAACTATTAATAAACTAGAAATATTACATTCCAGGAGATTCAGTGTCAGCACTTGCTTAAGGGGGTCATATGCCCAGCCATCACGGTAAAATGGAAAATACACAGTGGAAAATTGTTATAACAGGAACACGGTTTGTTCCCTGTGGTCTCAGGGAGCTTAGGAGCACTTACCAAGTCAGCATCACCCCAGACAGGAAACAGAACACATAGTGATGAAACACCCACCAACCCTTGATCCTGAAAAAACAAACAAGTCCCACAAATATATTTAGCGGCCAGCAGAATGGACTGTAACAATGTAATTATGAGGATTTTATGTGAAGCACAGCATCAGGCCGACAAAGCAGACTAGAGGTCTGAGAAGTCTTCAAGCACTCTAGACACCTAATCTACCTAGTCCTCAACCTAACCTAGTCTCATGGCACAGACCTCTAACCAAGTGACTAGTTTAACTCTCACTGAAAAAACAGACATTTACTTAGCAATCTATATCTGGACACCAAAGCCGATTTCCCTTTGTCCAACTTTTTCTAAAACTCAACCTAACCCGAACATCAAACTTAATAATCTCATAGTCATGACTGTTCTTAAAATAGCCCTGACATTAAACCCAATCACTAATGCCTAAAGCGAATTCTAACCCTAACCTAAAATAACCACATCTTTTATGTCAGTGTTTCCCAACCTTTTTTGGAACAGCGCCACACTTGCCATTATCCAGGTCTCTTCCCGCCCCCATCAAGATGTAGGCTAATTGCACAGAAGACAATATACAACATATGCCATTCAAGACAATATACACCTGTCTCCATGTTCCATGTTTTGTGCTTTCACATTTTCTTTCATTTATAGACTTAGATGAATAATGTTAATTTTTAATGAAGATTTTAAAGTTAATGATAAGTCTGATTCATAACGCGGCAGCAGTGTCTCCGCTGAAATCAAGCCGGCTGATGGCTTTTGTCATGTCCTGGATGCGGGCCCCTAGCCATCTCTATGCTTTGGGGCTCCCATTCAGGGCATGGCACATGGAGAGGCCTCTAGCCATCTCCATGCCATTGTGGGCTCCCCAGTCAGAGCAGCTGCACTCAGTTGACTCTGATTGGGGAGCCTACTTAGGTCAGGTTTTCACCACACCCGGGGTGGTTTATTGTTTGTTTGTGAATGTCTCAACAGCTCACGGTTTGTCTTTGTTTAATCCTATGTCGAGTGGATACGCTACATGTTCTTTGTAAGCTATTTAAGTTCTGTTTTGTTGTTTATCACAGCACCTTTACTTTTGACGTTTACAGTTCGTGTTAGTGTGTCTTTTTGTTTATTGGATTAAATCACCTTTTACTTTACAAAATGTCC